>JACCIC010000123.1:1377500-1681701 GCA_018907035.1 Sycobia sp. Sy_11 | reverse complement strand
TGGTGGTACGAGCACTATAGTATTATCCCTAACAATCAAACTGGGATTTCGCACGGGGCAATTTTGCGTCGACAATTTAGCCAGATTAACTTTATATGTAGAAAATGATTTTAAAAATAAATAAGATATACTTGCATTACTTCCGTGATTTTCAAAGAAGCTTTCGACCAATATGTGATATATTGGTAGATAGATTGGCATGCATTGGATGCCCTAAAAACGTAATTCATTGTATTAATTTCTTATCCCTAAACAATTTTGAATTCGAATCTCAACCACGACGCAAGGTCAGTGTTGAAATGGATCCCATAAGGTGGCGTACTAATTCCCATACTATATTCAACATATATAGCAAATATAACTAAAAATTTAAATAAAAATATGCAGGTTACACAATTTGAAAATGATCTCGCTGTGTATTACAGAAAACAAATCGTTTAAAACTTGCAAGAATAATTGGAAAATCTATTAGTATTGTAAAAAATAGCTATGTCTACTAGACCTTGATTTCTGTACTCATAAATCTGCTTTAATCATTTAATAACCATAAAGTTAAACTGAACAACTCTAGAATACGACTCTGAAGCAATACGTACGTTTTGGAAAAACGTTATTTCGTCGCATGTAATTCATTTAATAACTGCACATTCATTCGGATCATTTACATTATTTAAAAAATTAAAGATACTTCTATTTACATTTTATTATATTATTTTATTATATTAATTTAAATTAAAATTAGAAATTGTACTTATGTCGACTGCTCTAAATTAAATTAGTAAATTTTTTATCGGGCTTACAGTCTTTATAATATCATATATTAGTTAAATAATGACAGTCAGACTGTCCTTGTTTATGATTACCCCCGTAGAATCTGAAATAAAACTTATTGCTACAATAAAGACTGTAAGAGCGATAAAAATATTTATTAATTTAATTCAATACAGACAACATAAGTACAATTTTTAATTTTGGAAGCAAACACCGAACACTCTTCTAATTATACACAAAAGCCGAATAGGATCTACTATTGATTTCCGTCTATTTTCTTATTTCTCTACTCAAGAAAAACAGATAGAGAAACAAGAAAAATTTCAAATCTCGGAATTACGCACAGCTTTAGGCTACCGAAATTCAACTCTACAGAATATTATTCTAGAGGAATCTAAGCTATCACTGATTAAAGATTAGGCACCCTTCTTATGCAACTCATATTATGTAAAATAATTTCTAATTCTTCTACGATTACAATTCCATGTTAAAACAGAAAACAGAATCAAACGAAAAAGATTGATTAAAAAATGTCTCGCATATTTTATCCATGTGACTTCAAAAAAATTGTACATATCCAAGAAATTAGAAATGTATAACGAAGAGTGCAATGCGTACAAAGGGAAATATCCTCATAAATACTGAAATTGCTCAATTGCTAAAGAGATTTTCAAAAAGCAAAATATCTAAATTCATCGAGTCTATAATAGCAATAATTGCTGTACGATCTTCATAGACGGTAACAAAAATCCTGATAAATTTCCAGTATGGGCCAAGTGTATTTGTAGCGGACTAAATATAAAAAACAAAATAAGTATGCTCGCAGAAACCTCCATATTCACAGCAGAATATGTTACAATAAACATCACTCTCGATATAGCCCTCAGAGACATCTCCATACAAATTATAAATCATATCGGACTCACCCATCCAGTTATTATGCTTAAGCAATAAAAAAATTACATCTAAAAACCATCCCTATATTCTAAGCGCAAAAAAAAGTACCTTGAATTTATATCATGTCATAACCATTTAAATATTGGATTTACACAAATACCCTACCATCTCAGAAATAAAAGTTAACGAATAGGTTGATATTCTTGCAAAAATGCAGATTTAAGTGATTTAGATCAAAATTTGCTCTTTCTCAAACAAACTTCTTAGGTATTTTTCATGAACATTTATTAAATTAAAGAAAATGTGCCCATAAATTTCGAGGTCTAGTAAAAAGTAAAGATAATTTTAAACTATTCATTTCACCAAGTAATGTTCTATGGTAGCACAAGAAAAATCTTTCGAGGAAAAACATAGTAACCATCAATCAATATAGATTAACCATTATAATCTTACTGGCTCTCTGATTCATGAAGGAATCATAAATATCACGAGCTGAATGAATGCCATCCAGAAAATCCTGATCTCAATCACATATTTTGACAGTGTCCACTATTAAACTCAACAAAAACAGAAGTCTTAAGAGTCTCTAAGAGAAACTTAAGCAAACAAAATATATCTATTCCAATAAATATTAAATCATGTTCAGCAGTAGGTAATGTCATTGTGCTCAAACATCTCTGTATACGAGGTCAGACAATTAAGTAATGGGATCGATTTTATTTCTCGGCCTGTGGTAAGAGTGTATATGTGCAATTCCGCCACGGTAATATTAGATCCGTACTCTCTCGATTGAGACCTTGAAGACCTTTCTACGATCATTTCTTGACCAGCTGTTTAGTGTTTTGTAACAATGCGCGAGTAGTGTATGTAACGAAAATGGAACAGAGAAATTTAGAGCAACGGTGCACCATAAAATTTTGTGTGAAACTCGGCGAAACCGTGACAGAAACTTATGAAAAAGTGATTTATCGATCGATTCAAAATGGTCTCGGTCCATTTTTTATTTTGGAAACGCGAAGTAGTCAGGGACGACTCAAATCTGACAAATATGCTGGGTAACTGAGTACAGGAACCATTTTTTGGGCCAAAATTGAATGTTAGTTACCACGGTATGTGCTGGTGCATTATGGTGCAAGAGGAACGCAAAGCGCGCACGCGTTCTTTTTTTTAAGTCGTTCGTTATAATAATCTAAATGGTTAATTTGGGTATTCCAGTAAGTTCTTCAATCAATCTGCAACTAGAGTTACGGTTATCTGTTAACGCAGCTGCGACTTTATGGATGTTATTGTCACTCTTTGTGCTCATGGCCACCTGCTCCTTTCATCGTCTTCAACTGACTCTCTATATGCTGCAATGAGGTTATACCACCGAAAAATAGTCGCACAAGACATACGACATTCAGCAATAAGCCATTTACTTCGTTTCCGTTACACTTTTACCAACTGTAAAGCTAAATTTAATTGCAATACGTTGTTCGATATTTTTATTCATCTTACACAATGACAAGAATACTTTGATACTCCCACGCAAACTACTACTGAACATCTGTATGTAATTCGATGAAGTTAAAATTTTTTGTATATAGATGGAGGAAGGTTGCAGTGACTAGTGGCCAAAGATTTATGAAGATGTCGCAAGTAGTATGGATTTTATATCCGTAGTTTTACCAGATTTGGGACACACTGTGTATTTATTAAATATATAAAGATTTGATGCATTATTGCTCAATGCAGCAGTAGGAGAACTTTTAAATACAATCTTATATTCAAAAAATTTGAGAACGTAAAAAATATGAATATCAAAAATTAACGAAATAATTTGAAAAAATCTTACTTTATGTTCGTGAGCAAGTGGGTGAGGGATAGTGTGAAAACTTTTTTAAATCATACAAGTCTATACAGTGAAAAACAGATTGAAAGACTGATTAAATGGCTTTTACCGTTGTATACATGAAGCCTCGGCCGCGTGCAAATTTTCAGTCACCATTCGGTTTTGTTCGGAGGGGTTCGATAAGCTTGCCCGGAAACTTCAGAAGACGGAAATACTGAATATATATAGAAAATTCAATCCCCGACCGCGAGGTATTCTGTATTGAATTGGTATGACATTTATTGAGGTCTTATACGAAAAAGAAAGAAAATTAAAAAATGACCAATTAATTTAATTCAGCATACAAATTTTCTATAATGATAATAGAATAATTTCGAACTGCCCAGTCATTTGATATTTCTCTCTGTCTCTCTCTCTCTCTCTCTCTCTCTCCTCCCTCTCTCTTTCTTTCTTTCCCTCCATGTCCCAATACCAGGACTGCCTTTGCGACTCTATACGGCCGAAGTGTTGGCGCACAAGTGGCTCGCTTATACAGATAGTGTTGTAAAGCGTACAGGGACGCGGGAGTGCAGTACGGAGAAGAATTCGCGCTCGACTGATCTTACCGCTCAATCAGCGCTAGGTGATCGTGGCTGCTCGCGCGCGTGGCAGGCCTGCGTGAGTTACTCTTATGTCACGGTATTGTATAATCAAGCGGAGCACACCAGCTGGTCTTCTCGCTTTTCTTTTCCTCCTCATTCTTCGTTCGCCCGTTCGCTATCTCTCTCTCTCTCTCTCTCTCTCTCTCTCTCTCTCTCTCTTCTATATATATATATATATATATATATATATATATATATATATCCCTCTATCTGTTTTTCTCATTCGCTTCTTATTCGCGTCTTATGCTCTGCACCCCAAGCCCTTCATCAGATTCTTATATTATACCTCGACTACTTTCAATGTTTTTCTCGATCTGAGAGCAAATACCTCGACCTCGATCTCAGAAATTCTACAATTTTTATACATATAACATTTTCCTGAAAAAATCAAATAACATTTTCGTGAAAACCTTATACTTGTATATAGTTGACTGTACGATCCCGTTATTATAGTGATTTTCTTTCATTAGCATATAGTATTCTAACAGCCCCGTCTAGGCTTCGCCCAAGATAATAATTTAACCCATTTATTAAATAATTCAATAATATCTATATAAAAAATCTATATTTCTATTGATAATTTTACCTCTATGAACATTATAAGTATATATATATAAATATATATATATATATATATATATATATATATATATATATATATATATATATATATATATATATACGGTCTTTCCGAAATAACTGATCAACGTATCTCAATGGCATTGAGAAGGAAAAGTTATATGTAAATTCGAATTACTTGGGTTATTGCGAATAGTTTTTGCGCTACACGCCAGCGTCCACCAGCCAATCGGGATGCACAGATTTCGGCCAGCGCCCGTGGGCCTAGAAAAAAAGAAACTAGGCGTAGTTATTGAGGAAGAAAAAAACACAAAATGGTAGGATCTGACAATGGGACGGCCTATCTAATACACAGGCTAATCTCGCGGTTATACATAACCGACCTTTTTTAACATAACTTCTTGAGACTTTCACTTCGAAAGTCTTTCTATGTAATCTTTATGTTTAAATGGGGGGGGGGGGCTAGTATATGTCCCTCCCTTTGTCAACAAACCTGGAATAGAGAGACGTTTTGAGAGGTGGTATAAAATGTTGTATATAAATTCTTGAGAAGTGGTATAAAAAAAGGTCGGGTTTTATAATCGCGATATTGGCCTGCGTATTAGTTAGACCCTCATCGATGTATTCCACTATTTTCTTTTTTTTTCAACTTCGTTTTAAGCGAAGAGTTTGAGATCCGAGTTTGCGTCAACAAAAGTCGGTTTTTATAACCGCGATATTGGCTTGCGTATTAGTAGGCGGTCCCATCGACAGCTCCCAAACTTTTGTATTTTTTTCTTCGTCATTAGTTCCGCCTAGTTTATCCTTTTCCAGGCCCACGAGCGCTGGCCGAAATCTGTGCGTCCTGATTGGCTGATGGACACTGGCGTGTAGCGTAAAAACTATTCGCAATAGCCAAAGTGATTCGAATTTACACATAACTTTTCCTTCTCCATCCCGTCGTCATAATTTGATCACTTATTTCGGAAAGATATATATATATATATATACCGGGTGGCCCAAAATTAATTAGACAGATTACCATGACCGTATAGATTGTGGAAATGTAAATACAATGATAAAATTAACTTTAAGTGACTCGTTTTTACTTTTCGAATTATTAACCAATGTTTGACAGCCAATCAAGAACGCAGGATTTGGATTTTCGCTTGAATCTAAATCATAGGGCCGGGAAAAAAGTGTAACAAAACTTGATACAGTATATTCATGTAAATTAACTGTATGTGTTAATAAAGTTAATGACGTTTTTAGGTCTAAAAAGGCTTTTTGCCACAACGCCAATAAATTTTATGTTAATTGGCTCAATTGTTGCGACTTATTTCTGATAGATCCACACTTTATAGTGAAATAGAAAATTTACATCATGTTGATGTGATTTGCACCTAATATTTATTCTAAAAATTATTTATTTTTTTTATTATTAATTCTTCTTTTTATAAAGAAATTTCACCCGCCATCCCGACTTCGTTCAAGATAATAATTTAATCGATTTATTACACAGTTTAATAATACCAATATGTGAAAAATACTGTGTTTATAAATGTATATTTCTATAAATATTTTACTGATCGTCGGTTACGTAAAAAAACGTGCTATCTCAGCGTTCATATCAAAAAGTTGTTTTTCATGGACCATTTCTTTTCCTACAATTTCAGTTGCTAACACTAACTAAATATTCGCGGTATTGAATTTAAAATACGAAAATCTATAATGCGTAGAAGTTGTTCAGACACACTTGGACATTGCATTCTACTGTCTTAACAGAAAAGTTCCCGTAGAAATCGTTCTGAAACATATAAACATCAAATTCTATCGCTTAAATATGAAATTGAAGAAAAAAAAAATAGTTTGCGAAATAGCACCTTTTTGAAGAGATCGCTCGGATATCCTTTTTTCAACCGACGATATATATATATATATATATATATATATATATATATATATATATATACGTGGTCAGACAATTAAGTAATGCGATCGATTTTATTTTTCGGCCTGTGGTAACAGTGTATATCTGCAATTCCGCCACGGTAATATTAGATCCGTACTCTCTCGATTGAGACCTTGACGACTTTTCTACGATCATTTCTTGGCCAGCTGTTTAGTGTTTTGTAACAACGCGCAAATAGTGCATATCACGAAAATAAAACAGAGAAATTTAGAACAACGGTGCGCCATAAAATTTTTTGGGAAAATCGGCGAAACCGCGACAGAAACTTATGAAAAAGTGTTTAAAGTCGTAGTCAGGTGCTCCGGTGGCCTACTGATTTTAAAAAAAGCCGTGAGAGCGTCAAAGAGGAGGCGCGGAGAATAAGCAAGTCCAAAGTGAAAACCATTTTCATTTACTTCTTCGGCAGCTAAGGGGTGGTTCACAAAGAGTTTGTACCACCTGGACCGTAAATCAAATATTCTACCGCAATGTGCTCGAAAAATTAAAATAAAGGGTGTTTAGAGTGCGTCTAGAGATCACGAAGACTTAGGTTCTGCATCACAACAATGCTCCCTGTCACAGTACGTTCAGTGTCTCTAAGTTTTTGGCATCTAAAGGCATCGCAACGTTACCACAACCACCCTATTCACCGGACATGTTACCCTGCGACCTTTTCCTATTCCCCCATTTGAAAAAATTCGTCAAAGATCGACATTTTGACTCCGTTGAAGACATCCAAGAATCTGTGGCGAGGGTACTCGGAGATGTCCCACAAGAAGTGTTCCAGAATTGTTATGAAAACTGGAAACTCGGAAACTGAAGGGGATCGCAGCGATTTACCTTAATTTTTAAATATATTTGATTTTTGAATTTTGTCGCATTAATTATAATGAATAGTAGAGAATATATGTTTTGAACTATTAATAGTAGAGAATATATGTTTTGAATTTCAGAGCAATTGGTTCAGTATTTTTTTGTTTAAAGTATATAAAAAAAACACCATTTATCTTTATAGTATTATTTTGATTTGGCATATAACCACCTTTATGAAGAAGCCAAGCACAGAGAGAGAGAGAGAGAGAGAGAGAGAGAGAGAGAGAGAGAGAGAGAAAATAAATGTTTAAAAAATATTCAAGGCGATGAAAGTATCAGAGTAATCTGAAGAAGAAAATTGCTTATATCAATTAGAAAAGCACCTTCTTTAGAATACTACTTTCGAAGTTGGATATAACCATTCGAATGAGATGGCTCAGTAATAATAGTTTAAGCTGGGTCACGTGGAATTGATATTCGATATACTTCAAGTTGCGACCTAATGGTCACTGTTGAAACTGAGTGCTAAGAACGTTAACTGTGCACGTGTAGGTACTACTTTACCACGCGTACGATATGCAGAGTCGATGTCGAACTCGGTTTATTATCCCCCATAAATTATAATATGCGGCTTCTAATGTATATGCGCATAATTTATTGATGAAAGTAAGATGATTTTCAACACACAAGATAGCCTAATATCACTGCGAGTATAATGTAGAATATTCATTTCGAATTTTAGAGCAATCAGTGCAATAGTTTTTTTGTTTATCGTATTCAAACAAAAACATGCTTTGCTTTAGAAATTAGTATGATATTTACATATATAACTAATATATACAATTATAGAATCACTGACTAATAACATATTATTCGCATATATTATAATACATACGTAAAATCAAATCTTGATCTTGCTTATATATTAACCAAGATAATTTTTTCCGTTCACGAGAACATAATAAAAATGGCATATACGAGTATCCCAGAACTTACTAGACAGATTACCAGATCTGCATAGATTCTGAAAATCTAAATGTCATAATAAAAAAATTTAAGTAAATCATTATTGGTTTTCGAGGCATTAATCAATGTTTAATAGCTAGTAAAACAGAATTTCGAGTTTCGGTTAAGAGAACGGAACCTGAAAATGCAGGCAGAAACTGGACCAACTTTCGAAGAACTAGAAGAAAACGAGCATCGATTGTTTTTATTTCAATATAGAGATACCTCACCATGATGAGGTTATCGTTCCGCCCTCTCATATACTTAAAACTGTGGATACGGTATTAGTGGGAAAGACTATGAGAGAGAGCGAGAAAGAGAGAGAGAGAGAGAGAGAGGAATATAAAACATCTTTTTTGATACTGTTTTCCCTGCTCGCCGTGGTTTGTATACATTAAATTGACGAAGTAAAATCTATGTTTATTATTTTAGTCGGAGCTATATATATAATTCAATAAGGGGAGTGCACAGCATTATTGTTATTCTTGTTATTATAGTTATTATTGTTCTATGGAACTAAGTTTGTTACTGCCTAAGGAAATAAACAATGGTTCTACTCCGTGTATTTATTATATACACACCATTGCGAGCAGGGAAAAACTTGTAAACATATGTTTTATATTTTTGTCTCGGAATTGACCAGATCATGATCAGCTTTTTAGGTATCGAATAAAACGATCGATGTTCGTTTCCTCCCATTTCTGCCAGAATTCGCAAGTCTTCGCCTGTATTTTTTGGTCCCATCGTCTCAACCGAAAATTTAAATCCGTCGTTTATAATTGATTATTAAACATTGTTGGTTAAAACCTCAAAAACTAACGATAATTGGCTTAAATGTTTTTTTATTGTTGCACTTAAATTGTCATAATTTACATAAATATTGATGTGCCTAGTTAGTTGTGGAATACCTTGTATATTGATATATTCATATATCCAGAAACCATATAAAAACAATCTATAGTGGAAACGAAAAATTCATAGTCATATCGTGTAATAGATCAATAGAATGGGGGATATTTATTAATGAATCTACAAAATATACCACTTATAGATAAGGAATTAAAAATACAAATTATCTTTATTAAATTGTATAATGATTTAAATATTACATTTTTCCGATGTCCATTTGTAATAATTTGAACATAACGCTCATAGTTCTATATTTATTAGATATAGAACCCGCATGATTTTCAATATCAGAGGATTGCAGGCAATTTCGTCCACGAATCAAACAGATTCCCTTGAGATCAAGACCATCGACGACAACAACCGCGAAAGTTTCTCTCGAGAATATGGTTTAGCGCTACAGTTACTTAGTAGTTCTGCTATATATCATATTATATCATATCATATCATATCATAGCATAGCATATCATATATCATATCATACTAATTTATAAAGACAAAGCGTGTTTTTGTTTGTACACGATAACCGAAAAACCTACAGAACCGATTGTTCTGAAATTTAACATATAGATTCTAAATTTTCTTCGGAAGGACATAGGCTATGTTTTTAATTGAAAATGATTTTACTTTCATCAATAAATTAAGTTAATACTTATAACAATCAATTTCACCAGTGGTCACTAGGTGGCGTCTTGAATCACGATCATCAACTCAAAGTAGTCCGCTTAAAGTATTAATACCAGGCCAGTTCAAACGAATTAATATGATTCATAAATCAAAAGTTTGTAAGAAACTCTTAAAACTTCTGAAAACTAACCTCAAAAAAATGATAATTTAAAATATAATTTTAAAACTTTAATTTTTTAAATTTAATTTTAATTTGTTAATTTAATTTTAATTTTAATTTTAATTTTAATTCAATTTTAACTTTACACTTGATTTTAATTTTAACTTAATTCTTAATTTTTAATTTCTCATCTAAAATATATCTTAGATTTTCAACTCAAACTAACCTCTCTTAAATTAAACTTATATAATTTATATAGGCCTTATCTCATACCAAATTTTAACTAATTCTATAACTAATATATATATATCTATATATATATATATATATTTATTTAAAATTTAATCATACCTATATTTATATTTATAATCGCATATTTACATATTTACATTAACATTTCTTCATAACTATAATCTCCCATACCCCACCTCTCCCTCTACCTGTAACCTCCCCCCAATCACAAGCTGGAGGCGATCACCTCCTCCCCCCTTAAAAAACAGCACTCAATTGTAAGTCCGACTCCATGTACATAGACACCGGCCTTACCATCGCCCTCGGCGGTCTTCCCCCCCAAAAGCTGATAAAAATTATCATCGGCCTCCGGGATCACATTGACCGCCTACAAAATATAATATCCACCACGACTACAGACCCAACTTCCTCTCAGTCGGTGGCAGCATCACGCCACACACCGGAATTTCTATATCTTCCTCATCCGCCATGGATTTCTTTCAGGAGGGAGCCATTTTCCGCACCCCAATTTTCCAACCCTCTCCGATCTGGACTGAAAAAGAATTCTCCATCGCTGTTCGACCCCCCCATCATTATCCGTCAAAAATGATTTGGTCACAGCTAAAGATCGGCATAGAGAAAACCGTAAGATCGCCGGGCCGTCAACACCTCCGACTCGGTCAAGGTATACGCGGCAATGGTAGATGACTTCAGGCATCTAACGGATCGCCTAGAAAACACTAAAATGCAATATACCACCAACCAACTCCCCGAAGAACGAGACTTGGTTGTAGTCATTCGTGGTATTAACGAAGCCATCCAAGACGAAGACATCCTGGATGAATTACACTGAAAAGGTTAAAATTCACCGAATGCGTAGCGGCGAAAAAATCTGGCCGTTAGTGGCCGTTCACCTCGACCCCTCCTCACCTGCCGCTAAATCAATCTTCGACTTATGCACCATCGGTGGCCTCAACATAAAAGTGGAGGCAAAGAGCAAATCGAAAGTCACGCCGCAGTGCCAGCGTAGCCTCAAATATAATCACACGGCAGACTACTGCCATACTGCATGGGCCTGCGCTTTTTGCAGCAAAAGTCATACCACTCCGTTTTGCCCTCTAAAAGATAATAAAGACGCGTGCCCCACCTGCGCCAACTGCAAAGGAGAGCACAGTGCAACTTACAGGCGCTGCCTCAAAGCTCCAAAGAAGGACGAGCCCTCCCAAAAACAAGTGAAGCCTCTAAAGGTTCCCAAAACCGATAACACCACCCCCCAGCTCACACAGAAAAAAAGTATCACCCCCAATCTTCCTAAAAATCGGGCAGACCCCACCCGCACCACATATGTGAGCATAGTGAGCAATAGAGTAGCATCAGCGGTACCGTTGCAAATCAACTCGCCTCCCATTGCGTCCGAACTGCAAACCATCATTATGCAGTTCGTCACGAACATTACCGCTGCTCTCTGCAGACCCAATAATGGCTAATCCCGAGATAAAGATCCTCAACTGGAACGGCAACGGCATCCTCTGCAGAAATAGATGTCTAGATCTCCTTCAACTCTTGGAGGAGGAAAACATCGAGATGGTCTGCATCACAGAGACCCACCTCAACCTATCCCACAAACCCTTCCTTCCATACTACATTACATATAGGAAGGACAGAGAGAACTCTAACGGTGGGAGTTGGCAATCCTGGCCCACAAATGCCACCGCCACCGTCGAATTACAGCTACTTCCATCTGCGAGACAATAGGGGTCGAAATTTCCCTCCAAAAAGGCCCCTTAAAGGTAATTGCATGCTATAACCTCCCACAGCTCCAAAACAACTTTAAAGATCTTGCCTTGTTTCTCAGCAACAACGCCCCCACAATCATCGCCGGGGACCTAAATGCTAAGCGCCCCTCTTGGGGCTGCGGATCCAGAAATAGTTATGGCCGCACCCTCCTCAGAAAAACAATTCAGCATGACTTCACAGTTGATGTTCCTCCCTCCCCCCAACCACTTTTCGGGCTCCCCACAACACGCACCAGACATTCTCGATATTTTTCTCATCAAAAATATCACACCCCTAAGCGAGCCCCGGGTTATCTGTGCACTGAGCTCAAATCATAGCCCGGTGATCCTCGCCTTCCATGCATCACCCATCTATCCCCCGCCACACACAGAACACATCGACTGGCTACATCTTAAATTCAACCTAGAGACCTCAGCCTTTCGATGCAAACCCATATTATCGATCTCTCAAATCAATGAAGAGATCACCTCTCTATCTAATGAAATCACCCACGCTATTAGAATCGCTACATCCCCCTGCCCTCAACAGGGCACTAACAATAACCTTCCCGACGGTATTTTGAAGCTAATTAAGCAAAAGAATAGAATCTGGAAGAAATGGCAACATCATAGAACTCCACTTCTCAAAACCCAACTCAACTCCTTACAAAGGGACATCCACTCTCGGATAAACGAGCTCAGAAACAGCCGCTTCAACGATTTCATCAATGAAGCCGAAACTCACTCCAAAAACGTCTATAAAATCTATACGAGGCAGCCGCTCTTGCCTCGCACCACTCAAGCAAAATGGCCAAACGTTCTCACTCGCTGAACAAAAGGCCGAGATCTTCACATCATCTCTCAGCAATCAGTGCTCACCTATACCCAGCGCACCAGAACTCTTACGCTTTCATAAGCATGTCACCCAGACAGCTCAACACTTCCTCCCTTCAAACAGGGACATCATCCCTACCTCCCTCAAAGAGATAAGCGACATCATTCGCAGTCTTCAAAACAAGAAAGCCCTTGGTGCTGATAAAATCAATAACACACTAAAAATCCTCCCCCATAAACACATCATGTCCATCTGCAATATCGTAAATGCAATGATAAGACATCAATATTTTCCCAAGGCCTGGAAAATGGCCATAGTGGTCTGTCTTCCAAAAGCCGGGAAGTCCCGCAACGACCCCTCAAGCTATCATCCCATCAGTCTTCTAAACTCCCTAAGCAATGTGGCCGAAAGCGTTATCCTAAAACGCCTCTCCACCTCGGTCACCAGAAATAAACCTCATACCTGACTGTCATCATGGGTTCCGCACAGGGCACAGCACCTGTTTTGAATTGAATATGATAAATTAAAGAAAAAAACGTTCAGATTTTGTATATATATTCGGGATGAGTGAGGGAAGGGTTGAACAATAAATAAAGACCAATAATTTCGCGAGCAAATATTAAGCACTTGTTTCGGCGTAAAAACCCTCACGGTTTAGAGGGAAAAGCCGAAACAAGTGTATAATTTATTTTTATTTATCAGCAGTAAATTTGACTTCTAATACAAATATTAATGCTAGTTATAGTAATAATAATAATACTAATGATGATAATGATAATAATAATAATAATAATAATAACGACGTTCCACTAGGCAGTATAAACTATACAATTCGCGTGCGCTAGCTAGCACTCACACACCCATATCACACTAACGCTGCGCGCGCACAGACACTCACACACATACACGTGTGCGTAATATGATTTTCTTATTACAAACTTATGCGTACGCACAATGCGAATTTTAGACGCGCGCGTTACAATTTACCTGGGGAAACGATACTTGTGAGGTCGTTGGTCGGGGCCTGGCGGCCGCACAAATCCCTGCAACTTTTTCTCCGCAACGACGCACCGTACGTGGACGATGGGTACGGGGAGAGTCCAAGTCCGAAATGATCTACAGTGGGACTCAACGTCCTGTGAAGCGACACACAGCCGCACTGGACAGCTTCGCGCAAGCCGGCGCGGACTCTCGCCCAGGAATGGTTCACGTCGACAATTCGGCCGTAAACTCGTTCCAAAACAACGGCAAATTATCTCGAGTTATTCTCGATCGCGCACACACACAGCACTCGATAGATCACGCAATGCAACAGCACAACAACGGCGACGAATAATACACAATTGGCCAATACAAATTGGCGACGGCGCAAATCACAACCGAACGATGCAGCAACGATCGCAGTGTCTCGATATTATTCACGAAGTGCACCCGACCGAAAGCAGTTTTTCACTGCTCGAACAATCTTTTCTTAATTTACAAGAGACGCTAATATTTTGTACATACGGAGCATCTCCCTCCCTCTCTCTCTCTCTCTCTCTCTCTCTCTCGCTCTACCTTCCTACCTACCTATCTACGTATCTACCCATCTGTCTTTCTCTCTCCCTCTATACCTAGATGTCCATCTGCTCTCTCTCACTCTCTCTCTCTCTCTCTCTCTCTCTCTCTCTCTCTCTCTCTACGCCTATACCTGAAAACCCTTATTCGGCATGTACCAGCAACCAGGTGCGGACGGGGTTTTTCGCTCGTTAGACGTTATTGCTACGTTCGGTTGATATTGCCGAAACAGCACCTGTCACCAACTTCTCAGAGTTACAGAACTCATTGCTGACAACATGAACAGATGGCTGCACACAACGATGCTGCTGCTAGATGACCAGCAAGCCTTCGACAGGGTATGGCATGACGGGCTCGTCTTCAAGCTCATTGCCAATGACATCCCCCACTATTTGATCGGGATAATAAAGTCGTTCCTATCAGACCGATTTATTCGAGTTAGGGTAGGCAACTCCATCTACGCCGCATAGGCCATCTCAGCCGGCGTCCCTCTAGGGTCTAAGCTCTCTCCCCCTACATTTTACTTGTTTCTGCCATGATCTTCCCATACACGATACAATTAACACGGCACTCTACGCGGACGATATTGCCCTCATAGACGCCACTAAAACAATCTGCCACAACACCTCAAGGCTAAACAGATTTCTCCCACACCTCATCACCTGGTACTAACGGTGAAGACTCTCCATCAACGAGAGCAAGTCCAGTGCAATCTTTATCTCCTGTAGGAACTGCACCCCTCCAAACGTAACCATCAAAGGCTCCTCCATCCCGTGAGCCAATCGGTCAAATACCTCGGAGTGACATTCGACAGGAACCTATTCTGGAACAAACACCTCCGACTCATCAGGAGCAAATTGTTAGGAGCTTTCTTAAAGCTCAAACCTTTCTTCCATAGCAAAACCCTGTCACCCAAAAGAAAGGCCAGAGCCTTCTCCGCCATCATCAGGAGCATTGCCACATATACCATCCTCATCTGGGGGTCCACTCCTTCAGACAGACTTCAGCGACTCCAAGGCACCTACATGAGTCTGCTATGCTCTTCCCTCATCATCCCTTGGTACTTAAGGGAACTAACCTTCTTACTCTCAACGATTATGCGAATAAATTCGTCAAAAATCTGAGAAACTCAATTAAACAGCACTCGAACTCAGGAATCCAATCCCTGAACAGTATCCTTCCTAAATCGACGGATTGCTACAGGAGGCTTTGCCACCTGATCAACGATCCGTATCCCCATCAGCCACCGCCGCCCCCCCGTACTTCGTTTTCGTACGTAAACCACTGCCCTCATGAAGGCAGAGCCCCTAAACTCACCAATTCCTCCCCGCTTCCCACATCCCATTCCTGCTCCCCCACCCCCACACCATTCCATTAATAATTTTTCTCCCAACAGATAAAGGGAATGATACCTCCGGATAGGAATCTCTGCGGGGAAGGGTTTTAGTCGGTAAGCATGTGAGCAAAGGCTCCATGAATCCGACACTACCTCTCTTCGAGTGGTGTCTTTAAAAGATTTCCCCTCCCCACGTCAACAAAAAAGAAAAAAAAACAAAAAAAACTAAAAAAAACGAATGTTCATATCCAACTTTGGGATTCGTATCCTAAAGGAGATGTGACGTTAGTCGGTATTACCTTTTTTGTTCTTCAGGTTAATCTGACATTATTCTCAAACCTTATTAATATCTTTTGATTTTTGTAAATTTTTTTTTCTCTTACGTGGGAAAATCTCTCTCTCTCTTTCTCTCTCGCTCTCTGTCTCTATTTCTCTGTCTTCTTTTTCCTTCTCTTATAAAATGGTTCTGTATGCCAAATCATACTGAATATAGTTTGTGACGACAAATTATATTTTTATTTTTATACATTCTATTAGCTTCAGAATTGTGACGAGAGACCATGTTTTTTTTAGTTCGAAAAGAAATTATGGCAAAACAGGGTTCTTTTCTAAGAACCTCGAAACTATGTATATATAAATAAAATATATCATTACATCTGCATAAAAAGGTAATATCCATCGTCTGCTTAAAAAATATGCTATGCGCATACCAACAGTTTTCTTGAATTTCAGTTGGCATCACTACGAAAATATTCACAGTTTTTAATTTAAAAAGCGGACATATAAAAAATATATATATATTATATGTATATTATATTGTACATATTACATATAGACATTTTAAATATTGTTTCTACTGAGAAATATTGTATTGGCGTGTACGAAAGGTTGATTACAATATTCCGTTGCCTCAAGACAATTTCTATATGCAGCTGCGTGTTCGGATGATAGAATACAATGTCCAGGTATCTCTGGGCGATTTCTACGAGGAATACTGTATTTAATTCATAGAAATCGAGATTCAGGTATGAGGAATCAGCTTTTATGGGAAGATTCGTCTTGGGAAGGTAATATACGATATCTAGATCTTTCCAAACGACTTCTCCAGTGAATATTGTATTTAGTCATTAGTAAGCGATGCTAGCTTTCTCGGGACGACGTCTACTGAAACTTTCGTGTTTAGTTGGTAGGAAACGATGTTTAGGTATGTTGAGACAACTTTTGCGTGAAGATTCATGTTCGTATCATAGTGTGCAATTTCCAGGTGTTATGGAACGACTTCTACAGAGAGTTTCATATTCGAACGGTAGAAGATGATGTCCAGGTATGACGAGACGATTTCTATGCAGAGTATCGTGTTTAGTTGGTAGAAAACGATGTTCAGGTATGTCGGGACAACTTCTACGGGGAGTTTCGTGTTCGGATGATAGAATGCGATTTTCAGGTATTTTTGAACGACTTCTACGGGGAATTTCGTGTATATTTGGTAGGAAACAAAATCCAGGTATGTCAGTACGACTTCTATGATGAGATTCGTATTCTATCATTCAAACACTCCCAGTAAGAGTCGTACCGGGGTACCTGTATATTATATTCTACCACGCCAATACAAAAATCTATAGTAGTCGTTTCGAGACATATCCTATTATCCAAACATGATACCCTCCGAAAACGTCGTCTCGAGACACTTGGACATCTTTTTGAACTCGAAAGTACAATTTTCTCCATCGAAGCCATATTTTTGAAGTGGACGCTACATTGAAGCTGTTTTTTATACAGAAGTGACGATAGGTAAATTACGGTCAATTATTTATAGAAACATAGATTTTTCTATATAAAGTACTTTTTACTTAGATATTATTAAATTATTTATGAAATCGGTTAAATTGATATCTCGGGCGAAGCCGAGATGGGGGATGCTAGTATATATATATACATATATATATATATATATATATATATATATATATATATGCCGTACAGCATTACCATATGCACGTACTGGTAACCTCGTCTAATAACCTCGAGCTTTTAAAGCTACATTTTAGTCACTCGTGACAGAGCTCCGATCTCCCTTCCGTCATTTTGTCTTCTGAATTTCGCGACTATGTACAAAGCGCTACAGATTGTCTGGCAATACTATACATCATTTGAAAGGTCTTGACATAACGTGAAAGACGACGCTATACATGTTATAGACGAGTATAGATATACTATAGATGTTATATACAAGTTATAGACGTGTAAATATGGAGTTATTGTAATATTTGACAACCTAATATATATATATATGCATATTAACGCTACATTAGCATCGTTACATTACACGCTACATACAGCAGCTTTTAATTCAGAAGTGGCGATAGGTAAATTACGGTCAATTATTTCTAGAGATATAGATTTGTATATATAGAGTACTTTTTAATTAGATATTATTGAATTGTTATTAAATCGGTTAAGTTATTATCTCAGGCGAAGCCGAGACGGAGGATGCTAGTATACGTATATACGCGTAGTTTTTTTCTCTTTCACTCGGTCCTTTACTTCCCTTACTTCTCCTCTTCGGCATCGTGCCTGCCTGTCACTTTGCCCCTCCCCTTAATAACAGTCTGCACCCGAGGCACTCGGGACAGAGGCCGTTGCTCATTATGGCCTTCGTCACAAAGTATATATTATATATAAATACATATACTATTCATTGGAAACCATAAATTAATTTCATAATGTATACCTATAAGAGATCTAAAATTGATATATAAGATTTGTATAACTGTCCTCAGCGTACTGCGATAGCGTAATTGATAAAGCGTTAGCTTGCGAATCCAAAGGTTTGCGGACAGAATGCCGGTTACGTCGAAGTTTTTTTTTTAAGCGAAATAAATTAATTATGAAACTTTAATCAAATATAATAATGTTAATTTAAAATTAAAAGTGATTAAATAAATGTAATAAAAGTAAATTAACGTATAAATTGTAAAAAATTCAAGAAATTATTCTCTTAGTTTAAACTTTTGATTTTTCATGTCAAGACAATAATGCTTTGAATCAAGAAACTATGCACAACTTTTAAAAATTTAACATACTTGAATTTTCATGTTTCTAGCCAATAAAAACGTATTTCAGGTAATTATTATTTTAAAAATAGAAATCGAATTCTTCATTATAAATTAAATTTCTTGCGTGAAATATTGAAATTCTTAATCCAAGTATGTATTCACTTAATTTTGTCGGCTTGAATCAAATAAATAAATTGTTTATTCAAAATTTTTAGTTATTGGTTCAAGAAAATATTTTCTTTAGATTAGAAATGAGTGGAATAGAATTTATTTTCCTGATTTAAAATTTGAAATTATTGATTCAAGAAAATATTTTCTTTAAATAAGAAAATATTCATTTAAATCTCAATATTTATGTTCTGCATGTTAAGAAAATATAAGCTTTATTTTAGTATCTGCTTACTTGGTTCAAGCTTATGCGATTACTTAGTTAAAGAAAATAGTCTTTCCCGTTTTTTTTTCAAATTTTGAGCCTTTATTGTGAAAAAATGGTTACAAATGAATTATTGAAAGTATTGGCCATCGTTAGCTACAAATTTTTCCCATCTTTTTGACAACATACGAATCCCGTTGCGAAAAAATTCGACCGGTTTGGCCTCTATCCAGTCATCCACCCATTTTTTGGCTTCCTCGTAGGAATGGAAGTGCTGGTCAGTCAGGCCATGCGTCATCGATCTGAAGAGATGGTAATCAGACGGAGCAACGTCTGGACTATACGGCGGGTGGGGTAGGACTTCCCATTTGAGCGTTTCTAAGTATGTTTTCACCGGCGGTGCAACATGTGGGCGAGCATTGTCATGTTGCAAAATAACTTTGTCGTGCCTGTCGGAGTATTGTGGCCGTTTTTCTCGCAGTGCGCGGCTCAAACGCATCAATTGTCGTCGATAGACCTCGCCTGTGATCCTTTCATTCGGTTTCAGAAACTCACAGTAAACCACACCTAGCTGGTCCCACCATATACAGAGCATGAGCTTGGCGCCATGAATATTTGGCTTGGCCGTCGATGATGATGCATGGCCGGGTAGTCCCCATGATTTTCTTCGCTTCGGATTATCGTAACGTATCCACTTTTCATCGCCAGTCACGATACGATGCAGAAAACCCTTTCTTTTATGTCGCTGAAGCAGCTGTTCGCAAGTGAAAAAACGCCGTTCGACGTCTCTCAGCTTCAGTTCGTACGGCACCCAATTTCCTTGCTTTTGGATCATTCCCATGGCTTTCCAACGCTTGGAAATGGTTGTTCGGTCAACTCCCAATGCTTCAGCAAGTTTTTCTTGCGTTTGACAAGAATCTTCATCAAGCAAAGTAGCCAATTCTCGATCTTCAAAGATTTGCGGCCGCCCGGAACGCTCCTTGTCTTCCACGTCGAAATCACCGCTTTTGAAGCGTCGAAACCATCCGCGAATACTTGAATCATCGACACAACCTTCTCCATAAGCCTCCTGAAGCAATCGATGCGTCTCGGCAGCAGATTTCTTCAAATTGAACCAATAAAGTGAAACTTCCCGCAAATGACGTCGACTCGGCTCAAATTTCGACATTTTCACGATATCAAAAATTTATGATGCGAAAAAATTTTAACTAATGTGTTAGTATGGAATTGTTGACATATGAATAAGCTTTGATTATGACATATGTAACCATTGAATACTCGCACAGTATTGGTGGCGCCATCTCTTACAAAAAACGGGAAAGACTTATTCACACTCGTAATAATTACTTGGTACAGAACAATCGCATTAATTTCTAGAATCAAGTAATATTTACTTGATATTAGAAATTATTTTTTTTAATGTATATATATAAAGAAATATATTCAATTTTTTAAAAAACCATTTACTCAAAAGAATGAAATAGTTTTCTCAAAGGGTGGATTAGATTTATTTGATTATTTCCTGCCAGTTGTAAAATCTAATAAATATTTCTTTGATTTTATTAAACGAAGCACAAAGATTTAAATATTAAATGATTAAATGTAGTAAATAAATAGTAAAAACTACAAAATATATATAGAAATCAAAAAAATATTTTCTATTTTTGAAAAATTTATTTACTTATAACATACAAATAGTTTTATTAAAAGATTTATTCATTTAAATTTGATATACTTTAATTGTGCTTTTGTTGACTACTTAGTTACTGCTTAATAACTTTATTAATTCATTTAAATTTGATATTTAAATCTTTGTACTTCGTTTAACAAAATCGAAGAAATTTTTATTAGTTTTTAATAACTCGTTGGATATAATCAAATAAATATATTTCACCTTTTAATAAAGCTATTTAATTGTTTATATTGAATATTTTTTCCAAAAATTGAATATATTTGTTAAATTTGAGTATATATATATATATATAGTTTTTTAAATATTTATTTAACATTATTTTTTATGTGTATGTAGTCCCGTTTAGTAAAATTCAAGAAATATTAATTACTTTTAAATAATCTATTTAGTGTAATGTAATAAGTATATGTTTGCTATTCAAATAAACTTAATTGTTTGTTTTAAATATATGTTATATTTAGTATAAAACTGACAGGTTGGGTTCGGGAAAGGAAAAAATGAATGTTCGGGTATACAGAAAACATTTTGCATTGATCAAAGTAACTAGATATATGTATTTATTAATCTACCGTAAAACATAATAAATAAAGGCTATAAAATACCCCCACTGCTACGGTGGACGAAAAAGACATATATTTAAATAACAATATAACATTACAATTAATAACGAACTGTTACTTATGATTTGATTCTCCAAACAATTTAATCCGATAGGATGGTCTCATCCAACACAAATGCAATACAAATACACGTATCGCTAATACAAGTATTCGCTCTTACCATATACGGAGCACTCCTATTATTTACAAGCAGCCTTATGGCGGATAAGGTTCAAAGGCGGGAAGAGATGCTCCGCGAATAATCTTCTACTCGGTGTCTTGGTCCTAACGCCTTGGGCACGGATCCAGTCCTAACCAAGACTGCAGCCACCGGGCACATGTGCCGCAGGGTGATTTCTCGGAGATCCAGGTAGGATGGAAGCTACACAAGATCCTGTACCTTGCTCCTCTGATGCGCCTCTTTGCTTTGCGCCACATTCTCATACGCACTTCAATTTTATTATAATTAAATATCGGTTATTAATAATAAGACTAATGGTAACTAAGATAACTTAAAAACAGCGAACTAACGAAGACGATATCTACTCTAACGCTTGTAAAGGATACCCTTTACAAGCGTTTCGGTCAGAGGTCGAACGCGAAGTGCGTTCTGAAAGGTAATATATATTGTCCAGGATTCAGCTGAAAAGGGGGCAGGAGAGGGGGGACCTCGGCAGAACACTCGAATAAAACTGCAGATGTGATAATCTGCGTATTTTTACGTAGGAATCATAAATGACGTAGCGTTCGCGCGTGTATCCTGCTCGTGAGCACGCCAAAGCATTCTTCTAGGCCTCATAAATAATCGTGGATGAAACACAGGCAGGAAGAAAAGAGAAAAGAAGAGAGAGAGTGAGGAAGCGAGAGAGAGAGAGAGCGAGAGGAGGAAAAGGAAAAGTTATATGGTTATATTTTCAAGCCGACGGCAGGCCACGTTGCTCCAACATTACCGCCCGCCTTCGTCCGTTAGACGAATAAGTCATAGCAGCTATTTCACATTTTTTCTTCTTCGTCTTAATCTTATTTGACCGGTAACGGTGATAAGCGCGCAACGTGCCGATGTAACGTATTTGATGCAGTTTTCACTGTTACTACTCTGACGTGTCCATCTGGTTCTAGGTGCGTGGCCACCACGCGATCTAGAGGCCATTTGGCCGGGAGATAGCATTCGTCTCGGAGCAGTACCAGACAACTGATGGCGTAGTTCTCTGTTGCGCACCGCCAGTTTCCTCGTTATTGTAAATGATGCAGGTACTCATCAGACCACCTTTGCCAAAAATGGTTTTGAATTCTCTGCATCAGTTGAAAGCGAGTTAAGCGGATATCTTTCATGTACGGTGGCTTTTTATCAGGAATGAGTCCGGATACCTGACCAATGAGGAAATGCGCAGGTTTAGTGCATTGAGGTCTTCAGCATCAGATAAAAGTGGGTATACCAGCCGTGAGTTGAGGCATGCCTCTATTTCGGTTAATACGGTAGAAAACTCCTCAAATTTTATAGTATGTTCGCTGATGCTCTTTTTAAATGGTATTTTTTGGACTTTACCCCGGCCTCCGAAATATCCCCGTAGTGTGGCGTAGTAGGGGGAATGAATGACCATTCAGTTCCATCATTTGCGATCGTGGCAGCGACGGATTCATAAAAATTAAAAGCTGCACGAAACATGCTTTGTAGTTCAACATCCGCGCCTTTAAAGATGATGGCGTTGTCGCTATAAAGCTAGCGGAAAACTCCTCGTCGGCTTGTAAAGCGTCGATATGCTGCGCGAAATGAGGTGGTAATGAGATCGCTCACGAGCTCTAAATATATAGCTCGAGTTGCAAAGCAGACAAACAAGACAATATATCCTTAGTACGATCGATGACCTCGTCCCTTCGTTGTTCGGATGTAAAAGGGGCCGGCATAGTCAACTCCAGATGTTGTAAATGGGCGTGCGAGGTTTACTCTGGTTGCAGGCAAATCTCCCATTACTTGATGGGCTAATCGGGGCTTTACGCGTTGACATTTTACACAGTTTTGAATCATTGTTTTCACTAATTGTGTTCTGCCCAGTATCCACGCATGTTGTATAACAATATTCGAAGTCAGCATCGGTCCACCGTATAGAGAGATCGCGTGCGCATATTTTATAAATAGGAGGCCAAAATACGAGTTCCGCGGCGAAATTGGTGGATGTTTACGGTCGTAAGCTATATTAGTGTTCATTAGCCGGCCTCCAATGCGAAGAACATCGTCTTTCTCGCTCAGTATCGGATTGAGCTTACTAAGAGGACTTGATTTCGGCAAATTGTTACCGGCCCGTAATAAAGCAATTTCTGTGGCGAACGCATGCCTCTGCGCTAAGCATATAAGCTTGGTTCGCCGCGCACACTTTGAAGGTAATCTGGAGTTACGATGTTTAGTGCCCAGATAACAGACTGTGCGAGCAGACCGTGAAGGTTCACGCGTTACGGGAATCTGTCGTTAGAATGGAATGATGGGAGATGCAGAAAATACCCAGATCAGGATGACGCAAAAATACACGCATGGCGTTAATATACCGCCAGTTTATTGCACGACATGTAAATAAGCGGGTATATACAGTCATACAGAGTGCATCTGTGTATGAACATGTAAGGGAGCTGGAGAGTTTTTATCGTTTTTATTGTTGGTGTTTTAGTTTTTGAAGATATTTTGAAATATAATTTGTTTAAACCCGCATTATGTTAAACGGAAAGAACTACGAAATGTTGCAGCAAAGGTGTAGAACGTGTCTAGCTACTTTTGGTGAATTAGTCCCAATTTTCTCAGAAGATTATTATGTGCACAATTTACCTGCAAAACTATTCCACAAGATCAGAATTCAGGTTAAAAATTAAAAACGGTAATATTACGTAAAATATTTAAGCATATTTTAGAAATACAATTAAAAGTATGATTTATATATGTCTCACATTCTTGTATTATTCTATATTTATTGTCAGTATGTCAATAAATTTGTATTACTGTAAATATTTACTTCAATTTATTAGATTCTTGTGCAAAATAAATTTCAATTTGAACTATGTAACTAATACATAATTATATAATATTTATTATGAGTTAAAGCATTTTTGCAATGTTAGTAATTTTATTCTTATTACTTATATATTTAAAACTTGCCTTTTTATGCAGAAGTGACGATATATTTTATTTATATATATACAGTTTCGAGATTGTTGGTAAAGAACCCTATTTTACCATCATTTCTTTTGTTTGAACTAAAAAAACAGTCTCTTTTCACAATTTGGAAGTTAATAGAATGTATAAAACTAAAAATATAATTTGTCGTCACAAACTATATTCAGTATGATTTGGCATACAAAAAATTTTATAAGAGAAGGAGAAAGAAAGACAGAGAGATAGAGACAGAGAGAGGCAAAGAGAGAGAGAGAGAGATTTTCCCACGTAAGAGAAAATAAAATTTACAAAAATCAAAAGATATCCATAAGGATAAACAAATATTTCTTATTTTTAATTGATTTAGTGTAATGTAATAAATATATTTTTTCTATTCAAATAAACCTAATTATTGTTTTCCAAAACATAGTTAACTCAAAATTACAAAATATTCACTTGTTTGAAATCTGTATATTTTTGTTTCAAATAAATAAAATTTAAAGAAATATTTGTTGGATTAAAATAAATACACTTTTACGAAATTGACTCATTTGCATTTAGACTTTTTTTAGTGTGTAATACAGTGTAAATAATATTCTTTCGAAAATTGCAGGATATGATAAAGTAAGTAGAAAGAAGTAAAATCTATAATATAAAAATGTAATACATATTGTTAGGTAAATAATTTATGTAAACTAATATAATAATTTTACCTACGATATTTCTGCAGAAAAAGTCTGCAGTTAGTCTCGAGATAGTTCCCTCGGCTTATTTATCTCAATATTCATGATTTTTAGGGAACACATTATGAATATCGTAACAGCTTTAGACGGAAAGTGAGTATTTATTCCTAAATCCATGAAAATTCTATAAGGACATACTTTCTTGAATATCTCTTAGAAAACAAAAAAAGCTGCAACATATTTAAAACCAAAATCCTAGAGCTCATTAAAATATATATTGTTTGTTCTATACTGTTTCTAGTACAAGCAATATTTCTGGACTAAAGTTCAACAATTTTGTCTCTGGGACCGCTAAAGGGTTCCTCGCATACACTCAGCACAGGCACCTTCGTATACATTTTTTTCCAAAATTCTGTTAATAAAGACGAATTAAATAGAATAAAAAAATTGTATTTTATTCAGATGTACGACGTTTTTTCAAAATTTTTTTGTAAATTTTACTATTTCCGGAGATATGTTCAAAAGACTATGTATTCATAGTTTTTAACTTGAAAATTAAATTTCCATCAAATGCCACTACGACAATTTTAATCAGTAACCAAAAAAAATCGACGAATCCGTTATGGTCGTTTTTCGGAAGTTCATCCACGATCGCTGTTATGGTAATCACATATCAATTTTTATCGTAGCAAGCTTGCTGCGAGCATGCATTTAGATTTCCGCATGATCGCAACAGCTTTAGAGCGAGGCTGCATTATCAAGAAATCTCCGCGACATTTACATCGCAGTGATCTTACAACAAGCATGAACTGCTAAAAAAATTGTAAAAAATTAATCGTGAACCCATCAAAATCTATTATACTATTAAAAGTTTTACCATATATATATATATATATATATATATATATATATATATATATATATATGTATATATGTATACCAAGAAGCAACTGAGTTGATAGTCACACTCTTGAAAGTCATTCTAATAAGCGTTTAACATAGTCATCTGCGATCGATAATCCTCTACGGTTATAGCTGTGATAGCTTTCTTTTTTGACGTATTGGGTTTGAAATTTACCAATAAATCTAAGCACCGTTTTTATTTCACTAACAAATGTTGGGTACCCTTTTCACTCATAGTGTTATATATGCTCTCTTTACTTAAGCAATGTACTGTGCGTATTGAATTAAACACAACAAAAGACGGAAAGCTTAGTCGAACGCGTATAGTTACTGTAAACTATAGCTATACGTACTGTAGGTATACGTATTAGTATATGCTCCTGTAAATGAGCGATATACTGTGCGTGTCGATTTAAGCACAAGCAAAACGGAATGCCAAGTCAAGCGCGAATAGCATAAATCTATACATATTAGTATATGCTCCAACAGTTGAACAATATATTGTGCGTTGATGGCAAGGATCCGGAAAGCCAAGTCAAACGCGTTGTGACGAGTGTCATAAGGCGCCCGCGCCGACTTGTCCAAGAGAACGAAAACGACGCGCGCGCCATTGCGCCTTGTGCTCGGCACCGTTTCCCGTCCCCTGACCTCACGTCTCCGCGAGTCACGCGCAGCCGTCTGCAGAGGGGCAGTGAGGTTATGTGCCTTGAAGAATCGCGTAAATGACGCGTATTACAGACTGAGTTAATAAGACGTCTGCAATACAAACAGTGAATCTAAAATAATTGTAACAGAATAATAATTAAAAATTATTAAATCTAAAACAGTATCAATAAATTATAATAAAATAGTTTGTAAATAAACAAATTAAATTGAAGAAGAAGCTACGAATAGTTTGAAGATATTACAAAGAAAAATAGTGACTGTTAAGATATAAGCAAACATAATGAAAAATTACAAATGTATTTGAAAGTGCAACTGCGAATTATTTGGAAAATATTATGAACAGAAGGACTAAAACAATAGAAATATCAAAAAAAATAATAATAATGCTAACGATAAAGATAAAGGAGTTAGTTCCTACTTCATTATTTCTGATGCAACTTCGAGTAGCTGCACAATCAGCAGTTGTTGAATGTTTAACAATTGCAATGGCATATAAAATGTTTCAAGAGCTTATAATAAGAAAAAAACCTGACCACTAAAGTGAAAAATTGTAAAGTTTCATTTCTGAAAAATTCTTAAATAATCATTAAACTGGTGAAGTATATACATTTCAAAATCTGTAGATTTTTGTTCAAATGAATTTTTTTTTATTTAAGTAACAAATAATGACTTGATTTGAGAATACATATGTAATGAAATCTATGTTTGATAGTTATATAACAGATCATTAAAAATTCAATCAAGTTTTGAGCCAAGTAAGCGTCATTTGTGGGAATTGTTAATTTACTTCTTTTATTTAAAGCAGTCTGCAGCTGAAGCACATCGACTATTCATAGAATAATAAGGGAATGTTAATTTGAGTGAAAGAAGTTCTCGGGACTGGTTCCAAAAATTTAAAAGTGGATATTTTGACGTGGAGGACCAAACACGCCGTGGAAGACCCAAAATGCATGGTGACACAGAATTGAAAGCTGTACTGAAGAAGATCCGTGCCAAATGCAAGAAGAACTTGCACAAGACTTAGAAATGAATCAGCAAGCTATTTCATAACGTCTCAAAACCCTGGGTATGGTTCAACAGCAAGGAAATTGGGTTCCTTACGAACGGAAGCTAAGAGACGTCGAGCGTCGCTTATTCACTTGCGAATAATTGCTCAAAAGGCAAAATGGCAAAAGATTTCTACGTCGAATCGTGACGAGAGACGACAAGTGGATTCACTGCGAAAACCCAAAGCGTAGGAAGTCGTGGGTTAAGCCCGGACATGCCTCTACTTCGATGGCCAAGCCAAACATTCATGGCAAGAAGGTAATGCAGTGCATTTGCTGGGATCACCTTGGAGTAATCTATTAAGCACTACTCCAACACAAACAAACCGTCACCGGGCAACGTTAAAAACATCAGCTGATGCAATTGGGCCGAGCATTGAAGATTAAACGTCCATAATATGCCAAAAGGCACGATAAAGTCATTTTTCAGCATGACAATGCGCGACCACACGTTATAAAAATCGTAAGAGAAACCTTAGAAGCACTAAATTGAGATATTCTACCCCACCCACCGTATTCACCAGACTTTGCTCCTTCAGACTAACACCTATTCCCGTCGATGACTCATGGTTTGGCTGAGCAGCATTTCACTTCTTATTTGGAGGAATTGAAGAAATGGAAATTCGTGGATTGGCTCAAAAGACAAGCAATTTTTTAGACGGGGTATCCACTTGCTGCCCGAAAAATGGTCAAAAGTAGTAGAAAGTGATGGGCAATATTTTGAATAACATTATTTGTACCTTTTTTTACAATAAATTCTGATTTCTGTATAATATCACAATAAATCAATAAATATCACATTGTCAATTGAAAAAAATGCATGTTTTTTTAAGGCAGACACACATACGAAAGGAGAAAAGAAGGAAACGGAAAGAAAGCAGAGAGAGAAGAAAAAGCCGAAGAAGGAATGAAAGGAAGACGAGTTAAAGAAAGAGAGTGAGGGAGAGAAGGCGAAAGAAGAAACGAGAAAAAGAGAAAAAAGGAAAGAGAGAGAAATAAGGATGAGAAAATATATAATACATAAGAAATATAATACATAAGAAAAATATATGAATATATTTATTCTTTATTGCAATATAATATATAGTGCATGTTTATAAAGTTGAAGATTACGAAAATGACGGTCAAATAAGTTAAGATACTACAACTTAATAAATATTTTTTATTGGTCTTAGAGTCCAATCGATTCAATCTAAAAATAAAATAAAATTAAAAATAAAAATAAAAAATAAAAATAAAAATAAATAAAAAATAAAATAAAAATTAAAAATAAAAATAAAAAATAAAAATAAAAATAAATAAAAAATAAAATTAAAATTAAAAATTAAATTAAAATTATAATAACAGTCAGACTGTCCTTGTTTACATTCACCCCCATAGACTAATCTGAAAATAAAATATTAGCTGAAAAAATTCTTTGTTAGTAAAGTGCAGTCTGACTGTCCCCAACACCCTTACCTAATTGAAGACTTGTCCAACGTTTCGAGCTCGCTACGGCTCCTCATCAGGGACTAATCTAAACCTTATATTCTAATCTATATATACCCATCCCCACCACCAAATTTAGTAAATTAAAGATAAATTCCCCCTCTACACAAATTGTCCAAAACCAATCAATTTAATAAGGAATGATAAACACTGTCCAATCTACCAGACTCTAACATTAAATTCACATTATTTCGATTCCTGGAAATGTGAATACTTTCAAGACTCTCCCGTTTATACTTATTATTAATACCATGTTCCAAAATATCCACATTCACAAAATCAAAAGAATGTAAAAACTTTAAACAATGCTCTTTTAAACCAGAAGTAATATGTGAGCTACGTAAACTATATTTATGCTCATAAATTCTCTTTTTTAAATATCTACCTTTTTGTCCAATATAGTATTTATCACAATCCATGCAATTAATCTTGTAAACAACTCCTGATTTTAAGCATAAATCATCCTTATCTTTGCAATTATTAAACAATCTACTCAAATTATTGCTATTTTTAAAGAAAATTTGAATGTTATATTTCCGAAAATTTCTTTTTATTCTTTCAGACAATCCTCGAACATATGGCAAGACAATAATTTTGCCTCCGTTAACATCAATTCCTGCACTATGTCTATTTTCGGTATTATAAATGTCAAACAATCTCTCAGCAATTAATCTATTAATAAATTGAATTGGATAACCATTATTAATGAAAATCTCTCTTACTATCTGTAAATTATTTTGTCTAAAATCTTTATGTGACAATTTAATTGCTCTGTCAATGACACCTTTTAATGCTCCAATTTTGTTTCCGAATTGGTGGTGTGAATTAAAATCTAAAAACCTAGCTGACCAAGTAGGCTTTCTATACCAATTAAGTTTTACCTTATTATTACTACATCTAATTACATTAATGTCCAGAAAACTAAACTGACTATTATCTTCAACTTCCCTTGTAAATTTAATTCTGTCATGTACAGAATTGAAAACATCCACCATTTCATCCACAAAAACTTCTGGAACAATTGTAAAGATATCATCAACATATCTCTTAAATATCATTGGTTATAAAAGCAATTTTGACAAGGCTATACTTTCCAACATTTCCATAACTAAATTAGCTGTAACCGGTGACAAAGGCGACCCCATTGGACATTCGTATTTTTGTTCATAAAATTTATTATCAAATGAAAAAATTGTGTTATTAAAAACCAAATTAATTGCTTTAATAAATTCATTCATTGTTAATTTTGTATGCAAATTAATTTCATTCCACTTTTCCTGTATAATATCATTTAACAACTCTAAAGGTACATTTATAAACAAAGATACTACATCCAATGAAATCATCTTGTAGTTTTTCGGAATAACAATATCTTTCATTTCATTGTAAAAACACCAACTATCCTTAATGTAAGAACTAGTTCTTCCAACTATCTTAACCAATATATTAGACAAAAATCTAGCAATATTATAAGTTGGGAAACCTATGGAAGATATTATTATTCTAAATGTCAGATTTTCTTTATGAATCTTGGGAAGCCCATAACATTTTGCTACAGTTCCATTTTCACATTTTAAATACTTATATGTAGTATCATTTATATATTCATTTCTTTTCCAATTATTTAATAACTCTTTCAAATTATTTTGTAGCTTAATGATATGTGGATTACCAATCTTCAAATAAATACTATCATCATTTAATATATTATTTATACAATTTGTGTAATCAATTTTATTGGAAGCTACAGTTACATTACCTTTGTCGGCCTTTTGAAAGATTATATTAGGGTTATTTTTCAAAAAATTCTTCGCGGTAATTAAATCATGTATAAAATTACTATTTAAAAAATTATCAAATTTATTTTCTCTTTTAAAATTACTAATGACATTAACTAAAGATGCCCTACATTCCTTTTTCACTTCATCATTTAAACCAAAAAGACTACTTTCAACCTCCGCGATGATTTCTTTGATCGGGAGATTATTTTTACAATATAATATTCCATGTTTTCTATATATATATAGATTCCTAAACCAATTTTTATTGTTTGCATTGTTAATCTGATAGCTTTGAAATTGTTTTTTATTTCTTAAACATGCAAATTTCCTTTTTAATGTTTGTCTCTTAATATATTTTGTCTTAATAAAATGTTTGTTTAATAAAATATATATATATATATATCGCTGATATAGGCGGTAGAAATATTCTTATAATTTCTATTCTATTGCCCCGACCGTCGGGACAGTGTTGCCGTTTCTGCCTTTTCCTGATTCTCTCTTTCTCTCTCTCTCTCTCTCTCTCTCTCTCTCTCTCTCTCTCTCTCTCTCAGTATATCTTTACAGATATATTTCCCGAATTCTCGAATTTTCCTTCCCCCGTCTTTGAGAGAGCACGAGTCGGCGCGCCGTACACTCTGGCTAAAAATTTTCTGAATCGTCGCTGGATGCGACAATGGTAAGAATAAATTTGATTCACACTTTAATTATTTTGAGAGAAATGATTTGCGTAAAATTAGGAAGAACCGTGTCTTGAAATTCATAGCTAATTCAGGAGCCACAGATCATATGTGCGATAGTAAAATTAGTTTCGAAAATCTAGATTCAGATTTTAAAAGTCAAGTAAGATGCGCGAATAAAAATGTAGATTTGATTGTCAACAGTAAGGGTAATATTACAGCCAAAATCAGAGATGGACGGAAACTTACTTTAAATAACGTACTGTACGCGAATAACTTATCGAAAAATTTACTTTCGCTTAGGAAATTTGTAGAGCAGAGACTAGAAATTTGGATCCGAGTTCAAAAAGAAAGATTATATAGAAAAATACATATCACCATTTTGGATATTTGAAATTGTAGCTAAACCAAACAAAATAAATATATTCCAGTGAACGAGAAAAGATCGAAATGAACGAACCTGTCAAGAGTGACTCTGATCTCTTGACAACTATAAATGATAGAATTATTAGTCCAATAGAAGTTTTGCCGGAAACCGAGGAGGTAGAATATCAGAAATTAATTGACGAACAGGAAAAGAAAAACACACAAAAAGTTAGTAATGTAATGACGTGGTATTGTAGACTGGGACATGTTTCAAACAAATACATGATAGATTACGCGAAACGTAACACAAACATATTAAGTAAGACCGATTTGTCAAAGCTGACAGAAATAGAGCAGTGTGAGACGTGTTTGATCACTAAGAGTGTTAGATTGCCATTTAATTCAATTAGACAGCGAGCAGACAGACCACTAAAGATTATTCATGCAGACACGATGAGACCAATCAGTCCAATTGCTTATCCGAAAAAATATAAATTCGTACTAGTATTAGTAGACGACTTTTCGAGAGTAGGATTAGCTTATCCGATGAAACATAAGAATGAAACATGTGAATACTTAGAAAGGGGAATTAGAAGTTTTAGAAATGTTCTAGGGATAGATGAAAAGATATACTTTCTTAGGTGTGACAAAGGCACTGAATTTACTGGTGCTGATACGGTAAATGTATTAAATAAGATAGGAGCTGAATTGCAGTTATTCAGTCCCGATACGCCTCAACACAATGGCGTAGCTGAGCAGTTCAATAGAACAATTGAAAATAAGGTTAGGTCGTTAATGTTCGATTCAGAACTTCCCGGAGGCAGTTGGAACCTTACGGTTAAAACAGCTGTGCATCTGCATAACACAACACCGCATAAGTCGATCAATTTTGAAATACCACTGAAGAAGCTAGCAAAAGAGTTTAAAACAGATCACGATAGGTCGAGAAGGTTTGGGTACTTAGCAGTTTTCAGAAAACAGAGAGGAGCTGATTCTAAGTTCAGTTCGACGATAATAAAAGGTTATCTGGTAGGATACGCGACTACAGGCTATAATATATATGTACCCAAACAAAACAAAATTTTTGAGTCAAGAGATGTTAGATTCGTAGAAAATTTAGTTTATAAAGATTACTATGGTGACAGTGCAAGTTCTGATTTCAGACTATCTGAGTCCGAAAATGCAGCCCGAACTGAGAAAGAAATCACCGAAAATCACGAAGACTTGCCTATAAGCGCCAGACTAAGGAGTCATAAGGCAACAAAACAGAAAGTCGCATTATTCTCTTTAGATTCGATAGATATTAGTTTAAACGATGACGTGAAATACCATACATTACTAGCTAAGGTAAATGGCGATCCGAAAACTTAGAAAGAGGCTGTTAGTTCGACCGAGAACAAATTGTGGGAAAAAGCGATACAAACAGAGATAAATTCGTTAGTAGACAAAGGGGTTTTCTCAGAAATCTGTAAAACTGGAATGTACAAACAGCAATGCAAACCAAATACCTTAGACTCCACGTGGGTTTTTAAAAGAAAAACCGATAATCAGGGCAGAATTACTCATAAGGCCAGACTAGTCATTCGAGGCTTTAAAAATAGAAATACTTATGATATTAGAGAAACGTACGCGCCCCTATCCAGATTAATTCTAGTCTGGTCGTTCTTAGCGATAGCTAATAAATTTAGTTTGCAAATAAAACAGTTAGACGTCGAAAAGGCATTCTTGTATGGCGACATTGAAGAGGATATATATCTTAAATTTCCGGAAAGATTAACTTCGGATCTAAAAAGAGTAAATAATAATATACTGAAAGTAGAAAAATCTCTTTACGGACTTAAAATCAGCCTGAAGGGCTGGAATATAAAATTTACAGAGGTTATTAGTAGACTAGGATTTGAATATAGTGACATGGATCCGTACTTATTTGTGCAAAATAGCAGTTCAGGAATAGTAGTAGTTTTACTATATGTAGATAACATATTGATAATGGGTCACAATGAAAGCGAGATTAATCGAGTTATAAGTAAGTTAGCCGTCGAATTTAAAATCAAAGGGTCTTAAAATTAACTTAGGTGAGATTTATCGAGATTTAGTAACAGTAGAGCCGTAAATTCTGCTATGGCAGTGATGGATGCAACCGATAGAAAACGAAAGAATCGTGAAGAAGATACCGAAAAATTAGAAAACATTCCTAATACTTTATATAGAGAAATAGTAGAATCGTTACTGTATTTGGCGGATTCCACGCGTCCAGATATTTCTTACATTGTTAACGTACTTAGTCGGCATCAAGTCAATCCTATTCTAAACGAATGGAATATGATTAGGAGACTATTTTAATATCTCTCAGGAACAAAAGAATTAGGCTTCACATTTCGACGTCAAGAGAACGACTTAGTAGCATTCTCAGACGCGAGTCTATCAGATTGTAAAGGCGCGTTAACGACATGTGGCTTTGTCATTAGGTTATTTGGCGATACTGTAAGATGGAAAACGCAAAAACAACCGAATGTTGCACTATCTACATGTCAGGCAGAATATGTCGCGATGAGTGATATATGTTAGGAGCTGATAACTTTACACAGTTCACTTAGGATCATTTTAAGGCGAGATCTGTATCCGATAAAATTATTCAGTGATAAGTTAGCATCTCAGGCGTGCGCCAAAACCGACGGTAGTAATCTATTGCATCATAAAACCGACAGAAAGGAACATTATATCAAAGAATGCGTTAGCAAGAAATTGGTTAATATAAAATGGGTTAAACCGTCGGATCAAGTCGCAGATATATTTACGAAAAGTTTGAAGCAGGACCCTCATTGTAGGCTAACTAAACTAATATTAAATTATTAAAACCGACATATGTTTTCAGATGAGTGCGAAAGCAACTAGAGCGATGCTGGAAATTAAAACAAATTACATTCATGCCAAGTGCATCTTATAAATCCAATCTGCAATTCAGATCGAAAAAGTTTTAATTAAAAATCAAATCTAGACACAAATATATATATATATATATATATATATATATATATATATATATATATATATACGAACCTGCAATATGTTGCAGAAATAAGAAGCCACTTAATTAATCAAAGCATTTTACGAATATACATGTATTCTATTAATTTGGTGTGAGTGTAACTTGAATGAATGGCAATAAAGCATAGACAATATACAATTAAATTAGAAATTGATTTAATGGTTCTAGTTCCTGATTTTGATATTTTGGACCCGGGTTCAATTCCATTTTTTTAATTTTTTTTTTAACGAATAAATATTGATTCTAAAATAAATATAAATTACATGTATGCACATAATTATTACATAAAATAAATACTTGGCTAAAAATTATTTCCTCAGTTAAACAAAAGGATGACCGGATGTTTTAACGAATTAAGGCCGATTTAAAAAAAAAATCAGATTTTTAAATCTTTATCAATTGATTAAAATAAGTAAAATGCTCTGAGAATTACAAAATAAAATAAAAAAATTGATTTAAAAGTAATGAAGTCCTAATATTATCATTACTTTTGTTTTTCTATATAATATTTTGTAATAAGAGCATTAGAATAAATTTCGAATACAATCTTCATAATTTCAAAATTTAACATTCATTGTATGTTAAAGTTAAAAGTTGTTCGGCATTAATTATTAAATATTTATGAAATTGTAAAAGAAATTTCGAGCTAATATAATGAATATATTGATAATATAAATTTATAATAGAGTGCGAGCACGACCGCGCCTCTGTTTTTTAATGTGAAATTTTCAAATATAAAATAATTGTCTATTCTCGGATAAAATTAATTTACACATCAACTTCCTAATTTGTGCTAAAATAAATAATTTTAATTTCATAGAAGTTTTCATTTATGTTGCATATGTTTCTAAGTTTACCCTTTTAGCTTTTGAATTATTAATTTAAATTTCTATTTTATTTATAGTTTTAAATCAATTCGATTGCTATTTCTTTCGTGTATATCTTACATAATAGCAAAATAATATATTCTGTGAGCATCTCCATGGCGGAACAGTGACGGTAGCACCTCTAACGCATATTATATTTATATTTATAATTTGGATGTAGCGCCATCAAGTGGTTGGGTTACATTACTAACGTGGTATAACCCAGAAGTTTTGTAAAAAATTTTACATGAGAAGTACTCTTTTATACTAGTCTATTTTCGTTGGTATTATAATGGTTATTCTCAAAAATATTAAAATAAAAATCTTATAATAAAAATATTATTGTAAGGCAACATAAATATTCAAAATATTAAATAAATTTATATGTCCAATTAATATATAATATAGCAAAGTTGATCCCATTGATAAATACTGTATAGAAAATTTCAATAGTTATTGAATTTTTCATTGCATCAATAAAATGCTTTTAGTTTCAACAGTTTTTAGTACTTTATATTACACTATTCACAATATTTACATCTGTTGTACTTCAATGTGGTTTTATGTACATCCATGTATTCATGTCTTTTTTTTTTTTAGTATATATAATATCTTTACATATTCTGCGATTTTCAGTTAGTAGTTTTGCTTTACACATATGATTTTTTTGAATTCATAATCGTACATATAGTTATTAAATTTAGTGCATTGTGTCTTGCATATATATATATAGTGTATATAATGCATAAGTATAGTACATATTTAAGCATTTGTTGTTTATATATAATCAATATTATTATTTATAGATAATTGATATTTATAAAATCAATTTATTATATATTATATATCTTTGTTAGTATTACTTCATATTTTTCGATGCACTGAATCTATTTTCGAGGGTAACAAATCCAAAAATAATGTACATAATCACAAAAGTTATAACAATTAGTTTTACAATTTTGGACAAACAATTGTTAGAAAGTTACTAGTAAAATGCAGAAAATATTTATTCCATACTGGAATGTAAAAATATGTTATTTAATATATATGAGGATTGTGTTTATTACAAACGTTTGAAACTTTTTTTAGGAAAAAATAAAAGTTAAAGTCTGGTACCAATATTATTTGTGCAATATAAACTATATCTTTTTAATTTTCATATTCGTTACAATTATATCTTATTTATTCTGATAATATTAATTTATTATTAAAAATAAGGACATTTGCTCTTATATTCTTCAACCTGCTACATAAAATTGGCATGATTGTATTAAATTTTAATTAAATTAGATTTAAGTCATTTGCCTCTATTATGATGAAACTGAATAGTCATGATCAAAAATTTGTAAAATTATTAATCTTACGACCATATAGTTTTTCAATCTTTAATAGTAGTTATTAATAAATTTATTAAAAATAATTAATTTAATTCTACTAACACAATAATACCAAGAAGTTAATTCGAACTTCTTAATAGTACGAGCATTCTAATATTGAACAAGCTGTGGCTTATTTTTAGTAGCAGAATATGTTTAAGTTTTAGAAATAAAATAAGAATTATAAGATAAATCAGCAGTTGAAAAAACATTATTTGAGAAAAAAACATTTTTTTAATCGCCATTCATTATTGAAGTACTGCTTCTATATATATATATATATATATATATATATATAGTTTTAAAAAAAGGTGAAGGAATCCTAAATACAAGCATTTATGTACATGTTTATGTACATGTTTACCTAAATACATGTTTATGGTCGCCTTTATCACCGGTTATAGCTAATTTAGTTATGGAAAAGTTGGAAAGTATAGCCTTGTCAAAATTGCTTTTATAACCAATGATATTTAAGAGATATGTTGATGATATCTTTACAATTGTTCCAGAAGTTTTTGTGGATGAAATGGTGGATGTTTTCAATTCTGTACATAACAGAATTAAATTTACAAGGGAGGTTGAAGTTAATAGTCAGTTAAGTTTTCTGGACATTAATGTAATTAGATGTAGTAATAATAAGGTAAAACTTAATTGGTACAGAAAGCCTACTTGGTCAGCTAGGTTTTTAGATTTTAATTCACACCACCAATTCGGAAACAAAATTGGAGCATTAAAAGGTGTCATTGACAGAGCAATTAAATTGTCACATAAAGATTTTAGACAAAATAATTTACAGATAGTAAGAGAGACTTTCATTAATAATGGTTATCCAATTCAATTTATTAATAGATTAATTGCTGAGAGATTGTTTGACATTTATAATACCGAAAATAGACATAGTGCAGGAATTGATGTTAACGGAGGCAAAATTATTGTCTTGCCATATGTTCGAGGATTGTCTGAAAGAATAAAAAGAAATTTTCGGAAATATAACATTCAAATTTTCTTTAAAAATAGCAATAATTTGAGTAGATTGTTTAATAATTGCAAAGATAAGGATGATTTATGCTTAAAATCAGTAGTTGTTTACAAGATTAATTGCATGGATTGTGATAAATACTATATTGGACAAAAAGGTAGATATTTAAAAAAGAGAATTTATGAGCATAAATATAGTTTACGTAGCTCACATATTACTTCTGGTTTAAAAGAGCATTGTTTAAAGTTTTTACATTCTTTTGATTTTGTGAATGTGGATATTTTGGAACATGGTATGAATAATAAGTAAGAGTGTTGGGGACAGTCAGACTGCACTTTACTAACAAAGAATTTTTTCAGCTAATATTTTATTTTCAGATTAGTCTACGGGGGTAAATGTAAACAAGGACAGTCTGACTGTCATTATAATTTTAATTTAATTTTTACTTTAATTTTTATTTTTAATTTTTATTTTATTTTTATTTTTATTTTATTTTTAGATTGAATTGATTGGACTGTAAGACCAATAAAAAAATATTTATTAATTTGTTTATGCATTTCTCAACATAATTTTAATGCTTAGATCTATTGAATTGTGATGGCATGAATTTATGTAAAATAATGCGTTTTCATGTAGCAGTAAGATCAACCTTAATAACTTTGAATAATCCAATCACTTCGGTTAGTTGTCTTTGCTGTTATGTTGATATTACTTGTAAACATAACTCTCTGTTCCTCCACGCCCAAAACCTGTAAACACATTAAATTCTATTAACTTGTACACAAACTAAATTGTTATATAAAACAATATCACAAACGATTGCTTTTTCATTTATATAGTATGACAAAATCTTATAAGCTTGTAGAATTAAGAGGACGCAGTAAGCACTTTTTCCCGTTGACTGTGAGTATAAAATTTTGTATTTTTACGGATCAACCTAAACACTTTGTTTATAAATTTGTTTAAAGCTTTAATTAATTATGCCCTTTATTATTATCTATTAGAGATTTATAGAAAATTATATACAAACCTATCAAAAAATCTGAAAATCGATATGTTTTAAAGTTTTTGTTAATATTATCATTTTATATAATAAAATTTTTAAAACTTGTTCATTTTGAGATCGTTTGACAAATTTATTTGAAACATTACATAAATATAAAATAAACATAAATAGAAGAAGGTATATGTGGTTAAACTTATAATCATTCTGAATAATTTATTATGTATATCCTGTTGAAAATATCAACGTAGATTCTATGTAGAAATATATGTACGTGTCAATATCGTTTTCAAAGTCAGTGTATAATTTTGGTTAATTCAAGAAATATTTCAAGCTATTATGCATAGCTACATAGATACAGTATATAATGCATGATTTTTTCAAAACCATTACTTATTTATGATTTCATAAATTGTTGATATTATTAAAAAAAACTATAATAACAAAAATTGTTAAAAATCGATCAAAAAGTATCGAGAATAGTATGTTCAAATTTATCAGAAGTTGTGAAAAAAAATTTAGATTTTTTACAGAATTGGTAAATTTAACGTTTTTGAAATGGAAAAAAATTTTAACAAAACTTGAGACAAACAAAATTTTCGTTCTTTAACATTGTTAAGCAAACTTTTTTTGATGATTAAATAATCATCTCTATCCGATGCAGTGTTTTTAGTAATAAACAATCAAATGTAACTAAAATGGAAGGAATTACCTCCTGGACCAAACAATGTTGAATAGCATGGATTGTTACAATACGGCTTTCCATCATGCTCAGCATGGCTACCCGGAGTCAGCGTTTTATTACATTTTTCACACCTTAAACAGCTCCCATGCCAGTCTTTTCCAAGAGACGTCTTCCTTTCAGCTAAAAAGCATAATGTAAATGAAAAAAATTGGTTAATCAACGTATTTGAAAAAGTACTATAGTAATTCTATGTTTTTATTAGTGTTTATATTATGTAACGTAAAATCCTCTTGGAAAATAAAATCTTACTTTCGAGGCCTACGATGGCTCAATCGCTAGAGCGAAGGACTAGTAACTTGGTGATCCGAGTTCAAATCCCGGTCTAGGTCGATTGACACAGGCACCGCCGTAATAATTTACATGTGCTTCGTTTATAAACACATGGCAGACCTCCGTCGCTGATTAGTACCGGTATATATTTGGAAGCATAAATAGAGCGACGTTAAATAACATAAAAAAAAAATTTTACTTCCCGTACACCTGAATTTTCTTTAATTGTTAAGTCAATGTAAATGCATCTAAGCAGATTAAGAGAAAATTAGTATAAAGATCGTATGAAGACCAATCAAAATAATTATTCATATTCGTTTTATATCTGTTTAGCTTTTCAAAAACAGTTGCACTATCGGAATTCATTATAATGTAATATACGAATGGTCAGTAATCATGCTAAAAGGGCAAAACGTTTAGCAAAACTATCGGAATACGTAGCTATATATACGACCTTAAACTTTCTTTGCAAGCCATACGTAGTCGTGTTCTCAATAAAATGAAGCCTGCACAGTACATTAATATTCATGTATACACACATTCCGAAATTACACGTAATCAGTATTACTACCCCATTTGACTCATTGTATAGCGACTTGTGCAGAAGATAATGCTGAGGCCTATTTACAAATAAAAAAGCAAACCAATAACGTTACTACAGTGTGATACTGTTCGCATAAGGTGGAGTCAATTCATTAACCAATTAAATTACTATTTACACTGATTTCATGCGATAGATCTAGAAAAAAATCCACGGGAAAGTGTTACCAATTAAAATGTTCGAGAAAAATATATTTCATTCAAAATTATATTTTATTTATTGCAATGTGTTTCAGCAGGTGTCATAGCGCAATAAATTTATGATTTATTTCACTATATAATTACTTTGCATGAGTTGCATTAGTATTAATTATTCAACATAGAACTGTATCACTATAAAAATAAACCCAGACGTGAAAAGGTAAAAATCTTCGAAAAGTATTTAAAAAGAATGCAGATTTATATATTCAATTTGATTTTATATATACAATTCAAAATGTATTATAAAAATGAAACATAAATTCATTATGAAATGAAAATGTGTTTATTTTATTTTTTCGAAGAATTTACCAATTATTCATTAAGAATTAGTAAATTTTAATTCAAATTGAATAGATTCTCTATATTCAGAAATTAGACAAAATATGTTTATAAATTTTAAATCTAATTTACAACAATAATTGAACAGTGTACATAGAATCTTTATCAAAGTTTAACTCGATAAGTAAAAAAGACTGATGAAGACTTTGTTTGTAAACAAAGCACATGTAAATTATTACAGCGGTGCCTGTGTCAATCGGCCAAGACCGGGACTTGAACTCGGATCACTAAGTTACTAGTCGTTCGCTCTAGCGATCGAGCCATCGTAGGCCTCAAATATGGAGTTAATATTATATAAGTATATTGAATGTAATGTGCACTGATACGTACTTCACGATACATCATTCAATCAAATATTTTATTCTTTCGCGACAGGTCTTACACGTCTTTCTTACACCCATTTTTTTTCCGATCTATGTTCCCGTGAATCTTGGGACTTGACACGCCGGCGCGTATATGTTGCCTCGAAAACAATAAACGAGACAGAGCAACATAAAGAATAAAGGATGTTATAATAACGGAGACAGAAAAAGAGATTTTTCGATCCATTAGCAATTTTCGAATTAAACAGTTGAAAGGGAGTCCCAAGAGGAGTCGCGAACTCGGAACTCGACGTGGGTGTAGTGGGCGCAACTTCCATTCAACGAAGGCATGAGCGTAAAACTCACCTATTATTCTTCCAACGAGTTCATCGTAACTTTCGACCATTATGGCCATGCTCGGAAATTTTCCTGGCGCATGGCTCAGAACATCAGCGGCCTTAGCTACGGATACTAATAAAAAACGGCGACAAATCGAGACAAAGAAAAAAACGCGAAACCCCCAATTAAAAATCGCCTAGTATAGCTAATGCATGCAGTTTTCTGTCGACCTTCGATCTACACTCGGTCTCTATCCCTTACGATTTCTTTTAAAAATGTTACCAAATCATTCTAATTAGTTATGGTTCGAAAACTGTTTGTATTTCAAGTTTTCAATTATCTCGTGATTTCAGACTCATTTCTACATTTTGTCGACAGATTTGAACCTTTCTGTAATTTTGTTTAAATTATTACAGTAAAAATATGTTAATACTAATAATAGTATATTGAATTCTGTCCTCTTTCGAATGCAGTAATTACATTTTTAATATAACTGTTTATTATCTAATCCAATTATTTAAATTTTGGGGAAAAGTGTAACGCGCCGTCTCCTCTCTTCTTTCGCTTACTCGTAATATTTTTAATTTTAATTTTTTATTTCTCAGGGTTCTTTTGAAGAGAGAGGAACGTATCGAGACTGGTAGTTGGAATTTCAGGTGAATAATTCTTATCTCGTTTTATTCTTTTTAAACTATTAACAATTAACATATTTTTTGTAAAAAATAATAGATTGCATACAAAAATAAATAAAATAAACAATGAAACTATTCATCCATCTCCTTGTTAATTGCCTGCAATATAAAATAAAAACGAAAAATTATAAATTATTATTTCTTGCGCTTTTCGTATGGCGATGTATACATATATTTATAAGATACCACGAGCTAATCGGATTATTACGATTTCCAGGCTTTCTCACGCCCCTCACCTACATTCTATCTCTTTCTATTATTTCTATATTTATCTATATTTATTCGCGATACCCAGTTCGTCTATTTACACGAAACCAAGTGCTTTAACAATCTTGTTTCGTGTTTCTGAGCGATGCTTGTTCGTTTTTATGTCACTCTAAGGCGCGCCTTAGTTAGTGATATAAAAAGATCAAAATTTTAATAAGAATAAATTTTATTTTTATCGAAAATATCGCTTCCAAGCATATTTTACATAAATTAAATAAATTGTTTGGTCGACTAGTCAGTCCTCTATTGGCACGACTTGCAATTTCGGCGGTCTCTCTGGTAGAAATTTTGCTAGAGTATTATAATAATTTAATACTGAGAAAAGGGGCATATTTTCTCCGAATAAATTATATTTTGTCTCGAATTTCATCACATTTATTTCTGTGATATTTCCTTCTACTTTTCTAGACGATATAAAATGACGTTTTCGAAAGTCAGTTATGCTCGTTCTTCTGAACTAGTAATTTTTATGACTCTTTCGTACGAGTAAAGGTGTCTCCGGTTTGTCTCGAAAAAAAAGAGTTTTTCACTAGAAAAGGAAAAGGATTGGTCGGCCAGAAGAGTATCGATTTATTTCGTTTCTTGAGAAGTATCCTTCCTCAACGAATACCGAAAACAAATCGCTCTAATAAAGGATGAAATGGTCAATAGAATGTCGATTTGTTTCGTTACTCGAGAGGTATCCTTCCTCAACGAGTACCGAAAATAAATCGTTCCTGAAAAGGATGGGTTGGTCGGTAGAGTTTTGATTCGTTTCATTACTCGAAAGATATTTTTACTCGACGAGTACCGAAATTGAATCTGCCCCAGGAAAAGGAGTATCGGGCGGAGTGTGCCGATTCGTTTCATCACTCAGGAGGTATTCTTCCTTGACGATTCTCGAAATTGAACTGCGCTCCTGGCAAAAGTTAACGCACTTTTATATATTGGAAAAGTGCGTTAATGATTTTTTGATTAGCTGGATTTAAATTTATTTAAATTAATGTTATCCCTAATACAAATTTAATTTATTATATTATACTTAATTTATTGTATGTTTGTATTTGTTTAATAATTTCTAACGTGTTTTTATTATTATATTTACTTTTATCGCTGGTATCTATTTATAGAATAAATTTACACGCTTATTAATCGTAACTTAACAAGTTAATTTAATTCTTTCTTTTATTTTCTTTTTTTCTCGTAACTCGCATTACAAAGGTTTTATTGAATTTTGTACACTTCCACCATTGAGTAATTTCATCTCATTATGAGATTATTGCGATAATCTGTCGTTCAGTGTATTAACCGCATTTAAATTCTATATTAATTACAAGCAAGTTATCTGTACTCTATGAACTGATTACAATAAGAAAAGTATAATGATATATATAGTATTCAATAAGTTCAAAGTTTGGTATTTTTATATTTACAAATGAGAAATAATATGTATCGTTATTGACGACTAAAAGTTTTTGTGGATAAAAAAAATGGATTTTATAATTTTGATATCTGAATAGTAATTCGACAAAAGTTTCAACTTTTTTCTTCCTTTGAGTATTAATCTCTTTCAGGATTCTATATTACCAAAAATCTAAAGAAAAAAATCAACAAAGTACTAATGTACCTATTGATAAAGTATAAATTACATTAGATTCTGTATATATCAGATGTATACTGATATTAAGTAAGTATCAAGATATAAATGTCTCGATAGAAAACATTTGTTATGAACGAACCTTAATGTTTTTAGTTTGGCTGGCATAACAACTATCAAGCATATTTAGTATATATCACGTAATTGAACAAATAACGTCATATTTTTTCATCGTATTAAAAATGTTGAACTTTGTACCAAAAAGTGATGATTTGCGGAAAGCATTTATTTTTTGTTTTCACGTGAAGACAAGAGCTGTAGAATCGCATCGAATGCTTGTCGAAGCATATCGTAATCATGCTCTATCAGAAGCAACGTGAGAACTGAAGAAAGTGGAAGACCAAAAAAAGAAAAGTCAAAAGCAAATAGTAGAAATATTAAATGTTGTACAACAAATAATTTCTGACAGTTTAAAAGCTATGGGGATATCTAAAATTATGGAAAATGGCTGCCACATGAATTTAGTGAAAATAGAGATAATAAGGGGAGATCGGCGATGCCCATGTTAGACATTGCAGTAAAATTTTGACACTCAGCGCTACGGCGGTGAACGTCGGTACTCCGTTTGTGCGATATTCCAGATGTTGGTTTTCGAGCTGGTGCGATCGAGGGAGAGACGGCGTTCAGTAAGGGAGATGCCGAAACAATAGATGCAATAAAAGGGATTAACTGGTGTCGAAATTGTTGAAGTGCGTACAGATTTTCTTGTCTGTGTGTGTAAGTGTGTATGATGCATTTATATACACACATATTTTCGTCAAATTTGAAATTCGCTGCGTGGCGATGATCGAAGCTACGAAAAGATATACCTGGGTATACGCACTTAAAGAATTTCTTCGTCGACACCAGTGAATCTCATTTACTACACTCCGCTGCCAAATTTTTAAGAACATACACACACACACACACACACACACACACATACATACATATATATATATATATATATATATATATATATATATATATATATATGTATTTTCTTAAAATTTTGAGTTTGAAACTTGATAATAAGATTGCGTTGAACTTAATAATAAGACTAATTTGATATAAAAAATTATACTTTCTGTAAATTATTTATATAATAACATTCATTAAATGTTTATATAATAAATTTTATTTCATTGCTATTTACATTATATCATGCATTCATTAAAATTAATTCAATAGTTATTAGAATACAACAAATATTTATTTAAATTTATGTTTAAAACAGAAACATACATATTTAACACGAATGAATATTTTGTAATTTAGAGTAAACCGTATACTTGAAACAAACAATTAAGTTTATTTGAATAGCGAACATATATTTATTACATTAAACTAAATAAATTATTGAAAAGTAGTAAATAACTCTTGAATTTTACTAAATGGAACTACATATACGTAAAAAATAAAGTTAAATAAATAAATATTTAAAAAACTATATATATATTCAAATTTAACAAATATAATCAATTTTTGGGAAAGCTATTCAATATGAACAACTAAATAGCTTTATCAAAAGGTGCAATATATTTATTTGATTAGACCCAACGAATCTTTTAATAAAACTATTTATATGTTATAAGTAAATAATTTTTTCAAAAATAGAAAATATTTTTTTGATTTATATATATATTTTGTAGTTTTTACTATTTATTTATTACTTTTAATATTTAAATCTTTGCGTTTCGTTTAATAAAATTAAATAAATATTTATTAGATTTTACAACTGGCAGGGAATAATCAAATATATCTAATCCACCATTTGAGAAAACTAGTTCATTCTTTTGAGTAAATGGTTTTTTAAAAAATTGAATATATTGTAAATATATACTGAAAAAAAAAACATTTCTAATATCAAGCTTATTTTTTCTCAACAGCAGAACACAAATATTGGGAATTAAATGAATATTTTTTTATTTTGAGGAAATATATCCTCAAACCAATAGATTCAAATTTAATATCAGGAAAATAAATTCTTCGATTAATTAAATATCTCCTAGATTTTTGTCAAAATTTTCTAGAAAATGGGTGGCTGAAATTGGAAATTAAATAAATATTTTCTTATCTAAAGAAACTATTTTCTTGAACCAATAGCTGAAGATTTTGAATAAAAAAATTTAGTCATTTGATTCAAGCCGACAAAATTAAGTGAATATATACTTTGATTAAGAATTTCAATACTTCACTCGAGAAATTGAATTTAAAATGAAGAATTCGATTCCTACCTTTAAAACAATAATCACTTGAAATACGTTATTTTTTAGAAACATGAAAATTCAAGTATGCTAAATGTTTAAAAGAAGAACATAGTTTCTTGATTCAAAGCATTATTTTCTTGACTTTAAAAATCAAAAGTTTAAACTAAGCGAATAATTTCTTGAATTCTCATAATTAATTTCTTTCGCTTAAAAGAACTTCGACCGAACCGGGATTCTATCCACAGACCTTTGGATTCGTAAGCTAACACCTTCTTAAGCTGTTAGCTAACACCTTAAAGTCAAGAAAATAATGCTTTGAATCAATGAACTACTTTTAAACATTTAACATACTTGAATTTTCATGTTTTTAAAAATAAAAACGTATTTCAAGTAATTATTGTTTTAAAGATAAGAATCGAGTTCTTCATTTTAAATTAAATTTCTTGAGTGAAGTATTGAAATTCTCAATCCAAGTATATATTCACTTAATTTTGTCGGCTTGAATCAAATATCTAAATTTTTTTATTCCAAAATTTTCAGTTATTGGTTCAAGAAAATATTTTCACCCATTTTCTAGAAAATCTTGACAAAAATCTAGGAGATATTTAATTAATCCAAGAATTTATTTTCCTCATTTTAAATTTGAAATCATTGGTTCCAAATAATATTTTCTTTAGATAAGAAAATATTCATTTAATTTTCAATATTTGTGTTCTGCTGTTGAGAAAATATAAGCTTTATTTTAGTACCTACTTACTTGGTTAAAGTTTATGCGATTACTTGGTTAAAGAAAATATTTACTTAGTACAGAAAATCGCATAAATTTCTTGAATCAAGTAATATTTACTTTATATTAGAATTTTAGCAGTATATAATTTTAATGAATTATTTCGAAAAATCTATTTCTTAAACTTAGAACATTTTATTTTATTAATTCGATAATATTGTTCTTTTGATAGTATCAGAAAAATCTTTGACCACAGATTTGATCAATCTATAATTTAAGTATTTAGATTATTTGCAATTCTAGCTATTAGATTTTCTGAATTCAATGCATTACTTTTTTGTTTTAATATAATAACCTTCTGATTCAAAATTTTGTTTTCTTAGATTAAGAACATATTTATTTATTTATGTATTCTGTAACTCTGTTCTATATGTACTGTATAAAAACAATTAAATACTAATTTCTAGAAAATATTAGTTTGATTCTGTAAAGCCTTTTTTAGAGAATCAAAAGTATTGTCTTCAGGTATATGATTACTAAATTTAAAAAATTCAGATTTTCCATTTTAATTTTGATCAGCTTTTTGAAAGAAACGTTTTCTAGAAAATGATAATGCTTATTTTTACATTATGATGAGCTAAATTTAAGTAATTAGAACATTGTAATTAAATAAATATTTACTTGAATGAATTTTTGTTCTTAAGAAAATCTATTCTCTTGGTTTAAGAAAATCATGTTTTTCCTGAAGGTAAGTTAATATTTCGATCGCCTTCAAATTTTGAATACGTATTCTATACGGTCAGGATTAAATGATAGAATATTTTTTACTGCAAATTTAACAAAAAAAAAAAAAAAAAAACAAAATGATGGCAACATTTTTTGCATGTATATCGGTAAACTGCCTGCTAGGCCTCGTACAACGTGCGTGCAGATGAACAGGTAATAAACAGTGAGAGCATGTGAGAGAAAGAAACGAAACAGTATAGAGGACAGTCGCGGGTACATGCAGGTACATGATATGGCAACACCCACCAACATCGAGTAACTCATGTTAATCCCCTTGGATTTTTCTTTTCTCCCCCCTCTCGCTCATAAATTCCCATTCTCTCTCTCTCTCTCTCTCTCTCTCTCTCTCTCTCTCTCTCTCTCTCTCTCTCTCTCTCTCTCTCTCTCTCTCTCTCTCTTTCTCTCTGTCTTCTCCATACAAGGTAGTTATGTATCACATATGATTATATAGGATTCTGATATGATACTCCAAAAATATAAAAAGCAATCAAATAATTTTTGGAAAAGTTTACAATCTATAATTAGCAGCTTTTTCGAGATCTATTGCATTCGTAAACATAAATCAATTGCTGACAATGGCTATGAATATTGTCTTAATTTTAAGTTAATTTTTTTAAAGCGTACATATATTTTGTTGCAACTTAATTATTTTAGTTCAATAGAGAAACATTATAAAATTAAATCAAATATACATTTTTTTAGTTCCAAGTAAAACGTATGTCATAGAAATAAGTCTATACTGAAAAAAATTTTTATAGATTTAAATAAAGGGTTGATTCGTATACCATTAATTAATCATTTATTCAAAATAAGTAATTTATACATTTAAAATACTGAATGTTTAGTTAAATACAGTAAATATTTTTTTGATATATGAAAACTGAGAATTTAAACAAAATATAACATTCAACTGTAGTATTTTAACTTATTAGACCGTCGTTTTCGTAATCTTCAACGATGTAAACGTACACTATAATTATAGTGCAATAAATACTAACTATATTTACATATTTTTCCATCATTTTTATTGTAATATATATATATATATATATATATATATATATATATATATATATATATATTATATGTAATATATTTGTATTATACGAAACGCAATGGTAGTGAATGTTCAACACACACAATCTGCCGTTCAAGTTTTAGGCATCCCGATCAGAATGTTAATTAGGGTTATTATTAGGACTTAATCCTAATAAATAGAGAGTGTTTAACTGTTTAATAAGGCAGTTACATGTACTCTTCAGCACTAAAAATCTTAATTTTAAAAATTACTTACACAACTAAAACATACTTTAAATTTATTTTATACAAAAGTATAGAATAGGGCCAGTATGGTGTATTAGAAACTCTAATCATTTAAAAATATTTGTAACGTTACAAATATTTTTTGCTCTTTAAATAAACTCAACTATTCATTTCAAATACACGGCTGTTTCGAAATTGCAGAATATTCGTTCCTATTGAAGCTGTATATTTTTGTTTCAATAGAATTTGAATGAATGTTTGTTGGATTGCAATAAATATACTTTTATGAAATCGACTCATTTTCATTTGGAATTGATTTCAGTGTGTAGCACCATGTAAATAATATTCTTTAAAAAATTGCACGAGATGATAATGTAAATAGAAAGAATTAAAACTTGTAATATAAAAATATAATACATATGTTGTTATATAATTGATTTTCATCAACTGGAATTGTATATATATTTGCAACGTAACAAAGACTTTTGCTCTTTAAATAAACTTAACTATTCATTTCAAATATAGGGTTGTTTCGAAATTGCAGAATATTCGTTCCTATTAAGGCTGTATATTTTTGTTTCAATAGAATTCGAATGAATGTTTGTTGGATTGCAATAAATATACTTTTATGAAATTGACTCATTTGCATTTGAAATTGTTATCAATGTGTAGCGCAATGCAAATTATGTTATTAGATAAGTAATATTATGTTTATATAAAGTTGTAGTCTTATTGTACAGTTTATAAATTCCACTAAAAAACATATTTCTTATGTTATATATTTTTTTGTACCAAGAGTTCCCAAAAAAATATATTCAAACTAACGGAGGATATAGAATAGTCAATGAGAATATTACGGTGAAGCGCATTGTTGTTAATAAAAAACGTTTAAAGAAAAAATATATAGATTAAAAAATATGTATTTTGATGAGATTTTGAAATTTTAGTTACGTCATTTAATGGAATTTTTTGTATTTTACAAGATAAATTAGAAAAACAATATTTTCACTGGGTATTAATGTGATTTATTATAAAATTGAAATTATCACCAATTTTTACTACCATATATATAATCAGAATCCTAAAAAACGTATATATAAAAATTTTAATAAAAATCGCGTTAATCGACTACTTGAAAAATTTGGTAGTTCTTTGCTATAAGAGATTTTCTCAGCTTTGATGTTTGCCAGTTTTCCTTAAAGTTGTCGTAGGTTTCAAAACTTCAAGCTGCTTGCTAGCTTCTGCCAGACTATATATATATATATATATATATATATATATATATATATATATTTATACATGTAGCAATAAAATTTCTTTTTGGTCAGTATAAGCTTCTCATCTTTTATTGCACCCCCGCTGCCAGCCTATTGTCTCGACAAGCTTTTCCTCTGCACGCGCCGAAGACAGTCCCCCCCCCCCTCGATCGCACCATCGCATGAGCTCGAAAAACAACATCTGGAATATCGCACGAAACGGCCAGTACCTCGCTTTGGCCGCCAGAGGCCCTCGTTTTCAGTCAAAAATTTTTACTGCAGTCTGGCCCATAAGCGTCGGCGATCTCCCCTTATTATCTCTGGTGAAAGAAAACTATTGTCACGAAACAACTACTACCCGTCCCACCCTTTTTCGCCTCTTCATCCTTCTTCTCATTCTACATTCTTCGTTGCAAACATGCTATATGTTGCGACGAAGGGAGGAAAAAGGAGAGTTATTTACTATCAATTATCAAGAAGTATTTTTGACTGGCCGTATATATTTTTTTTCTTCCATTCTCCCTAAGCGTATTGGAGAGTCAGGGTTATAAATTTATTAATGCAATCATATTAATGTATATCACAATTAAAGATATTTATCATTGTCATCGCGATTCGTATGAAAGTATAAATTAGTTATATTGGGTTTCTTGTAAACACATACAAATTTTACAGTCTAATTCGTATTATTTCTTCGACATTATTTTGAAATTATTCAAGTATTTGCACATTATTTTGTAAAGGTTTGATTAACCAAATCAGCAATCAATCAAAAACTTTTGTTTTTTTATCTTATTTTAATTAATCTTATTACTATACATTTAGGTTATATATTCTAATCGCGTACCTTAATCTAAAACTGCCATAATAAGTTAAAAAAAAAATTGAGTTATGTTAAATTTAGGAATTTTGATTTTCTTTTATATTATTATCTTTATAGCTATAGTTAGATAGACGTATTAAAGTCGAATCAACTTATATTTAAAAGTCTTTTTTTCTGATAGAGCAAATAAATAGAGGTGTCTTACGAGGTAATTATAACGTATATAACATTTAAAGGTAAGAAATTACAATGTAGTTTTTTTCAAAAATTATTCTAGAAATTCTAGTGAAAGAAACACATCTAAGTTATACCGTCAATTATGTAAACTATGTGCCACGCTACAATATTCAAGAATTAAATATTCTTAACATTCCTAGAGTACTTAATTATGAAATATCGAGCTTTTGGATTAAGAATAAATTAAGTTCCTGTATTGAACTCCGCATTTGAAATTTGTGATAATATTATAAAAATAAGATGTTTAGTAATAAGAATCATTAAACATTACGTACACGTATAATGATGTACAGCGAGTATGCACATATGTTATTATGCTGACGCGTACGCGGTATGTTTGTATTATAGTAGACGTATTATTTCTATTGATGGAAACGAATTGGTTTAGTTTGTAAAGAAGCAAAAGGCTATATTCGCGCTGCGAGCGTCGCGTCTGGTGCGTCCGGTCGTCGTCGTACCCCCCCCCCCTTTCCCCTCCCTTTCCAGACGTGATATCAGAGACACGCGGTGCGGACTCTCTGCTACCGACGCCGAGCTGAGAAAAAGGAGAGCAGAGTCAGAGGGAGAAGAACGAAATTTAGAGAGATACAAGATAGAGAAGGTGAAGAAACGTGGGAGGGAGCCAAGCAAAAGTGAGAGATAGAGGAGCGGAGTTGAGCAATAGAGGTAGAAGGCGAGAAGAAAGAAATAGAGAAGAGAAAAAACGGTCGAAAGAGGTAACGAGGAGCCGAAAAGAGAACGGAGTAAGAACGGTGAAAGAAAGCGGAGAGAGGGATAGGAGTGGAGCGGAGGAAAGAGCGAAGGAGAGGACAAGGACGCCAATTTGCATCAAGCCCGCGCCTCCCTTCCACGCCAGGCCCACCACCAGCCAGCCCTCCAACATCGTTGGTGAAGAAGTACGCGCCGCACGACAGGATCCGCGCTTACCTCAGGATAATCCTTTTCATTCTTTTGCTTCATGGTGTACGTGTGCGCGTTTATCTCCCCTCCCGGCTGACCATGTCGGGTCAGTGACAGCGGTCGGGACGCGGCGAGTGCGAGACTCGCGGAATTTGCCGTGTTGTATGAAAGGAGAAAAAAGTAGTTCAACGTGTATGTTGTCGAGTTGTGAAACCTGTAACATAGTTTGTCATTAAACGCGGTGAAGGTATATGCCATAACCAATCTCGGTGTTATTAATTGCGCCCTGACCTCCTTCCCCTCCACCCTGGACTAATCGTTATAGCGGTGGAATAATCCTTACCATCAGACCGGCGAAGCCCCCCCCCCCGAAAGAAGAGATAAGGTGAGTACACAAAACTTAACGAGATCAAGTTTCTTTTTTTGTAAAGATGAAGTTCGAGCATATAATGTTTTTGTTATCCCCGCCGCATTACTGTGTGTGTGTGTGTGTGTGTGTGTGTGTGTGTGTGTATTTGTGTGGAATGATAAGTTTCCGGCCTGACCAAGAAAAACTACATTTTTAAGAATTTTTTTATATTTCTCAACATAATCTCCTCCAAGGCTGATACATTTATCATAGCAGTATTCTAGTCTAGTAATGCCATCTATATAGACTGATTCGTCAAGGTCCTCAATATACCCATTTACAGCTTCGATTTCTTGTTCATTGTTCGCAAATCTCTTACCGCCAAGCCATTTTTTGAGGTTAGGAAACAGCTCATAGTCACTCAGGGCTAGGTCTGGAGAGTAGGGAGGATGCGGCATCAATTCAAACTTTAGATCGTTGATTTTAGCCATTGCAACGATTGACGTGTGCGCTGGTGCGTTACCGTGATGAAACAAGATTTTTTCTTCGACAGATGAGGTCGTTTAATTTTCACTTCGTGGCTCAAGCGTTGCAATAAGTCTGCGTAGTATTGACCAGTGATAGTTTTACCCTTTTCAAGGTAATCAATGTATATAATACCTCTTGCACCTCAAAAAACAGTAGCCATAACCTTGTTCGCCGAAAAAATTGTTTTTGCCTTCTTTGGAGTTGGTTCCCCTGGTCCAATCCATTGTTTAAACTGTTGTTTGGTTTCAGGAGTGTAGTGGTGGACCCAAGTTTTATCAACGGTTACAATCAATCGACGCAAAAATTCGCTTGAATTACGCTTATACAACGCCCAATTGGCGGTAGAAATGTTCTTTTGAATCAATTTTTGATCGACTGTTAGCAAACGCGGCACCCATCTTGCACAGAGCTTTTCCATATACAAATGTTGGTGCAAAATATTTTATACACGGTCATATGATATCTGACAGGTCTCAGCTATCTCACGCACTTTTAATCTGCGTTCTTTCAGTACTATTTGATGGATTTTTTCGATTATATTTGGAGTTGTAACCTCAATGGGGCGTCCTGAACAAGGCTGATCAGAGGTGCTCACACGACCCTTTTTAAACTCGGAAACCCACTACTTAACGGTTGAATATGATGAGGAGGATGTCCCCAGTGTTGAGTCCATCTCTTCTTTAATTTCCTTCGGCGTTAACCCCTTCAAATAAAAGTATTTGATGACAGCACGATTTTCCAGCTTTTCCATTTTTACGAAAAACACAGAGGTGACTTGTTCAGCGTACTCTCAAACCTAAACTAACATGGCGATCGGATTGAAACTATAGCTACAAGCTATCTAAGGATGGTACTATAGAACGCCACTTCAAGGTAGGCCTAGTGGCGCCATCTCTTGGTCAGGCAGAAAATTTACCAATCCACCCTCTAAACTGTGTATATATATATAAGTGTATATGTATAAGTGTGTATACGTTAATTATTGTATATATAAGTTCAGCAACTTTACTTAAGTTTCTTAAGTAAATTGATGCGCTAAGTTCGTATCTGAAGTTGGTTTAACCTTATTACTTCAGAGTTAAGATCAATGAAGGTCATTTGAAGCTCAAACCTAGCAATATGTTTTGAATCATTGCAAATGATATATCTTTATGCTTTTGGAGAGTTCGTGTTTTACATCATTTTGACCTCAAATAAAAAGAGAGATGAAGATTTCTCCAAGGTCAGGTTGAGAATGTACCCAGGGAAATATTTAAAATTGGTTTTGAAATTTTGAGAGCGCTTGAAATCGAATTTTCTCATTTAACCAATCGCATTTCTGTCAATAACATTATTCAAATTTCGGAATCTATTCTCGATTTACTCGATTTACTCCACATTTCTAAAAAAAGCACGAAACAAAACACATAAAGCCTGAAATGGCTATGTACCCAGAAGAATGAGTATAATTATGTCTATTAACAATCAAACAAGTGTCAGATTCAGATTTAGCACCTCGGGATACTATTAGATATAATTTTTGTTCGAATATATATAATACTTTCTGCTTTGATTTTGAAGTGACCTTGTTTGACCACGAATGGCTGTGATTATGAGCAGTTATGACCAATCAGACTCCAAATTTGGATGCAGCACATCTGAAAACCTGAGAATATGATTTTATTCCTATTTTACGGAACTAAAAATTTTTCATGACCTTCCAGGGCCGGAGAGCCGGTATATCGGCTGGCTGTGTGATAGGACCGTTGTACATAGTTGTTGGGTGATACCAGATGTGAAACTAGACACTTTCAAAGGAGGTTTCGAAACCTCAAAATCCGGCCCTTTAAAGGTTAAAAGCTCTTCTCCATAAAATATTATATTTATAATAATAAATGGTCTCCTAATTATATTTCATTGTCAATTACACAGAAATATGGGATTCTTAAAAAGAAGTGAAATCACTTTAAAATTACTTTATACAAATGTATAAAATAAGGCACGTCTGGTGTATTGAATATTCTAATCATTTAAATTTTCTTCTCTATTGTGCATTGTATTTATATTAAATGATATATTTCCTAATTAGACTTCACAATCACACGTAAATATTTTACTTCAATTTTTCTTAAATTTTTATATGTCACTATCTTATACTTGACGTATTCTATCACTTGTAAGAACACTATGATCTTTGCTGAAAAGCCAATAATATTAACATTTGAAAAATCCTCAGATCTGTAATTACATTTTCATAACATTACAATTATAATACTTTCTTCGATAAATGTTCAGTATTATCACAAGATTCTGTTACTAGAGAAAATAAAAACTGGTTTTTAACTGATTTCAAACTAATAATTTTCTTCATAAATGATTTCGATTATTGCAAGTGATTTATACGGTTTTCAAATAACTCGTGTAAGAGAGTCGAATGATTTCAAAGAGTGAAAAAGTCCCTAGTGTAATTTTATATAAGTATTTGGAAATTAAAAAATGAAATAATGCAGTAAACCATTGCACTAGACCTTGTTTACCAAAAAAAATTGCAAATCCGGTCCCGCAAGTACATGTAAAATTAATTGTTAATTTATATTTTCATAGTACTGTATCACTACGTTATAAATAAATGAGTCCATAGGCACACTTTTAATAAGCAACTTTTGTATCAAATAATAATAAGTAATAATTTCGAAACTTACTCGAATTGGCACTCATATATATTTACATCTACTTGACTATGTAAAAATTGATTTCAGTACTTTCTTTTGTTTAAATTAGAAATATTTGAATATATTCCTGCAATGTCATTTTATTACTAGCTTAGGTTATAACTTTTTTTAAAAATGAAGAATATTTACATGTGACTATGAAGTCTAATTAGGAAAAAATATCATTTACATAAATACAATACATTATATAAAGAAGGGCTTCTCCTTTAGATTTACTACTATGTTTACTACCAAAATCATCATTTAAATTTTACGATGCATTTGAAATATTTTTAATTTATTGCCATAATCTTTTTTTCAGGGAACGGAAAATTGTGTGTGCGTGTATATATATTGTAACCACCGATTTGGAAATCAATGTACGGGGCTGGATCCCATAGATTCTCGGATTAGCAGTCGAAAAGGTTAGACGCTTCCAATCGTAGAGCAACCATCTTCGCAACCTTCGACGCCTCTCTCATCTGTGAGATCCAGCCCCGGACATTGAGCAGCTTAGTAGGCATTCTCGAGACTACGAACATCGCCAAGGCTAGACGCCTTAGTCTCCCGACATCCAGCGACCCGTCTGTGAGATGCGCCTGCGTTTAACCGTCCAGTACATCGAGGATGCCGAGTGGTCAGACGCATGAGTGAGTGAGAGAGAGAGAGAGAGAGAGAGAGAGAGAGAGAGAGAGAGAGAGAGAGAGAGAGAGAGAGAGAGAGAGAGACAGAGAGAGAGAGAGAGGGAGAGAGGAAGAGAGAGAGAGAGAGGCGACTGGGTGGAGACGAGGACGTTGCTCACGCATTGCCAAGAGAAAGGACAGCCCAGCGTTCAGCACCGACAAATAGCCTATTGTATATAAAGTGTTATGTATAACTCTCTCCCGTAAACGAGGGAGACGTAGGCTAGAGTTAGGCCCCGCCGTCGCTGTATAGCGCGCGCCTCCACGTCCTTCGCGTCTGTGTATGTTCCCGTTCCGTGTACCGTGTTCCCCTCCTATCGGCCTGGTGAACGATCGTGTATAAATGTGTTTGTACCTTCGTATATTGCATTGCGGAACCTACCAGGAGTGATTGGCGTACGAACTATAACACTCCATTGTAATACGTGTGCATATGTGAATAAATAAATGCTATGTTAATTATACTAGAATACTTGGTTATTTATTGAACACCGTGTTCCCCTGTCCGTGTCCTTATTCTTCGTTTCAGCAGCCGGCGAGTCCAGCGTGTGCGTGGCGGTGAATGCACGCACGCACACACAAACACACACATGCACACACGCATGGTTTATCAGAAGGTAAATATAGTTGCATTTATGCGGTTATAAATGGCGTCCAAAGCGTAGAGCCCGCGATGAACGTATGTATATACGGTACAAATCTCAAATTCCTCCGAGTAAAACGTCCGTTAAATCTTTCGAAGTGCTAAAGTATAACAACAAGCAAATAGCCGCACGTGCATGCGGTATAACGGCCATTTTGAGAGAGAGGCCAGATTTTCAATTATTTATGACCATTGCAAAATTAATTATTAAAATTAATTAAAATTAATTAAAATTAATTATAAAATAAAATTATTTTATTATATATACAATTCATAAACACTAGTAAGTTGAAGCTATAATTAATTTAATTGAAGCAGAGCAAGAATTTATCCTGTTTTCTCAGACTTCCTGTGAGAAACAATGAATAATAAATAATAATAGCCTAATGGAAATTCACCTTTTCTAAGTAACGCTAAGTATTTGTTTTGTTTTCATAATAGTGAAAGTAAAATCAGCATTCCTTGCTCTGTTTTAAAACAGAGGTAAATAATCCTCAGAGTAAATTTTATAAGCCATATATAATATTATTTGCTTATTAACTCTTTATATATTTGATATTATTGAATGTACATTAATGTTTACACACACACATACACACACATACACACACACACACACACACACACACATATATATATATATATATATATATATATAAATATACATACATATCTATTGCTATTGCTATTGCTATTATAATATGATTCAGAAATTCGTTCAGCATACACTTTCCTTGTCCCTTAATGTTCAGGTCCCTTGAGAGAAGTAATTTCCTCTGAAATTACTTATAGTTATTACAAGATAATAACATGCTCCAGTCCCAGCCCCTTCAGCACCATATGTTATAATCAGCCTCTATTTTTGCGTTATAGATTTTGAAAACTCCTTTTGATTAGGAAAGAATTGACTTTTTCAAGTGCTGTAAAAGGCAATAGATTTGGAAGTACACCAGCAATGGTGGAAAAATTTTTCAGCCTGAGAGGTTGAAAAATATCAATTTTGAGAAAAATATCTTGTTGCTAATAAATGCCCCTCGCACATAAGAAAGGCCTTGTAACCAGTTGGATTACTTTTTTTTTTCCCTTTTAACAATTTATTTGTACACAGAAGCAATAATAAGAGTAACCTTGTCGAAGAGTAATGGTGATGGTGAAGCAAAACTGATAAAAGTTATCATTGCACTCATAGGAGCACAATGTTGTGTATATAATCTGTACACCACATGCTGATAAGTACAGAAAAATTGAAAAGAGCAGAAAGGTAGGAAATAATGGGCATTTCCAAGATCTGTAAAACTCATATCGATGGTGAAAAGATGTGCATTTATGGAAATTAAGTCCAACACTATTGAATATTTATTAATAATTTATTAATAAATAAAGTTGAGGGTGATCCTTCTGAGAGAGGACAAACAATATAAATATTAAATAAAGTAAAATAGAAAATATCCACATTAACATAAAATTTTATCAAGAGGACATGAAAAACTTAACAATGTTATCTTTTTCCAATAAAGGAAAAGAACTGATATAGATTAATAAAATATAAAAGTTAATTTGTACAATAAGAAGACTATAAACATTTTATAGATAAATTTTAGTAATTATTATAAACAGATAAACCTTTTTTCAGCTTTGTCATTATAACATATACACTCATTCTCTCTTTTGACATTTATAATAACTTGGTGCAAATACGTATTGAATATAGTAATACATATTAAGATTAGAAAAATTACAGGAGATCCTATTTCTTAAATAATACAATCATTCAACCTAAGCTTAATGCTTGACAGCTAACCTCAAAACCATCTATGGAATAGTTACCTGAGGAGACAACTAGTTGTAATAAGAGGAAGCTAACCACTTGAACTACATAAATACTAACAGGATGTGCATTACTAATAACAATATTAATTAAACAAATTTGTTCATAAATCATTAAATTAGAAATATTAAATAACTTGAAAGCAACTGAATATTAGCAGAATTCTTAACAAATCAACTACAAACTAAATAACTGCAACAGTAACAAGCACAATAAACATCGAGTAACAATATTAATACTATAAATAAATAATTAATACTATAAATAAATAAATATTATTGAATACATAAGTAACTAACGAGTCAGCACAAAATTACAAAATTTTTATGATTAGATCTCATATCCAAGTTATATTATAATAGGCCACCATATAATAGATTATTATATAATTTATATTACCATATATTTTTGTATCATTATATAATTTGAAACACATAATAGTAACAGTTAATATTTATTAATTATATACAAAAAAACAGAGATATATGAATAGCTGAAGATTATTTCCAGCTATTGGACAGATATTTAGAAAATATTGCACTTATTGATGACAAAGTGTACATAACCAACCTATAAGAAAATAGCCTATAATAACATACAAGTGAAGTGTTGAGTGTGAAAAGTTTGAAGATACGTCACACAGAACAAGTATACAATACATAATATAGAATATATGTTGTACGGTACACATATTATCTTATGATATAACATACACCAAACCTAATAATTATCAATAATACAATATATGGTATATACTATATATTATAAATAACATCATCTATTATAAAGTGTAAACTGTCTATGCACTTTTTTTTTTTTTTTTTTTTTTTATGTTATTTAACGTCGCTCTATTTATGCTTCCAAATATTGGTGCTAATCAGCGACGGAGGTCTACGATGTGTTTGTAAACAAAGCACATATAAATTATTACAGCGGTGCTTGTGTCAATCGGCCGAGACCGGGATTTGAACTCGGATCACCAAGTTACTAGTCCTTCGCTCTAGCGATCGAGCCATCGTAGGCCTCGTCTATGCACTTTTAATGTAAAACAAGTACAACTGGACATAGACAAACAACAAGAATAACAACTTGATTAATTATTATAATAAATTATAATTAATAATTATAATTATAAATAAAATAATCTGAATTAAAAAAAATAATAGTACATCATAGAAGCTGCATAGCTAAATAATATTAAGGGGAAGGTAAGGTATTTAAACTTTTTTTTGACCATTTTAATTTTTTTAAATCAATGCTTTATATCTCAAGAATATTGTGTCAAAATTTCAAGTTAATCGGAGCAAAAGTAACAAAGTTGTTAGTATTTATACATTCGTTGCTCCAAGTAGGATTTTTACATATTCATAATTCTGCTTGACAATTGTGCGGCGCGCTTACTTGAAGAGCGATTGTTTTGATTTATAAATCCTACATTCATTTCTTATTGAAAGCATCATTTTGGACATTTCTTGTATATTTGAGCCATACAGCCAGTACATACGTACATCAGCTAGTCTAAATGTTTGACTTTATTTACTTACTACGTACTCGCTCGGTTTCCGGAAATTCTCAGCGGTAAATTAATTATGGCTGTTATTATATATATTTAGTAGCATTAAAATTGCCTAGAAAAATTACTAGAGAAGATCGAAAAAAAGTCATAAGATCTTGTCTCGACCGAAAAAAATAGAGCCTCCTTATAAGCGTAGAAATGACGTGTTTTGAAGTTAACGAGTTGCGAAAAATTGAGCAGAGGAACAAGCATCACACGACAGTAAAGAAGGAAGAGTTTTACGTAGGCAAATACAAAAAGATGCTTTAGACCATGTAGATGAAAGCATTTTGCTATATGGACCTGGTATTGACGATTCCATATGAGCCTGAAAGAATTATAAAGTTTTATTCTGAATTTTTTAGTTTACAAAACTTTTAATCCGGTTCCTGAAAACTGCCATTTTTGAAGTGGGTGTACATCCTTACACAAAATCTACTGAAACGATCGGTTTGCAATTTTGTACAGTACATCTTTACATAATTCATCAGATAACGCCGTCGAGTTTTTTTGCTTATTTTTAGTAATTCTTAATTGTACAGTAACAAATAATCCGATTTTTCATAGCAAAAATCGGATTTTTGGCTTCTTAAGACTACCAAAAATTCTAAAATTAAAAAAAAAACTCGACGACGTTACCTGAGGAAACATCTCCTTTAAAGAATGCACCTTGATTTTTGCCATTCCGATAATTCTATGGTGCGTAATCGTGTACACCGCAAAACAACTTTTTCTCGAGCAGCCTCCGGAGATTCACTGTCATTCGTTTAATTTTCAATATAATAACATAAGTAAAATAAACCATAATATTAATTAAGATAAATAATATATTACTATAAATAATAGGTAATTTTAAGTACTTTAAATAGTACATTACTGTAAATAATATAAGTTAAACAAGACATAAATAAATAATAACATAAATCAGAATAACATACGTTATAACATATAACGTATACACCATAAACCAACCACCAGCAGTCGATATGGAATATTACTGAACTAGCAACATTAATATTATTAATAACTAGCATCCCCCGTCTCGGCTTCGCCCGAGATAATAATTTAACCGATTTCATAAACAATTAAATACTATCTAAGTAAAAAGTACTCTATATATATAAATCTATATTTTTATAAATAATTGACCGTAAATTACCTATCGTCGCTTCTGTATAAAAAGCTTCTGTATAAAATGGAGAGTCCACTTCAAATAGTTGATATTTTGCTTATATATATATATATATATATATATATATATATATGCATAATAAACATGGCTTCGATGTTGAAAATTGTACTTTCGAGTTCAAGCGGTAGAAAAATATGTCCAAGTGTCTTAAAACGACGTTTACAGAGAGCATCATGTTCGGGCAATAGGAAATGTCTAGGGACGACTACTATAGACAGTTTTGTGTTCGGGAGGTAAAATGCAATTTCCAGGTATCCAAAGACGACACTTACTGGGAGTGTACGTGTTCGAATGATAGAATACGAATCTCTTCATAGAAGTCGTACTGACATACCTGAACGTTGTTTTCCACCAACTATACACGACACTCCCAGTATAAGTCGTTCCAAATCATCTGGAAATCACATTCTATCATCAGAACACGAAACTCCCCGTAGAAATTGTCCCGACATACTTAAACATCGTTTTCTACCAACTAAACACGATACTCCCCGTAGAAGTCGTCTCGTCATACTTGGACAACATCTTCTACCGTCCGAAAACGAAACTCCTGTAGAAGTGGTTCCAAAACATCTGGAAATCGCATTCTATCATCCGAACACAAAACTCCCGGTAGAAGTTATTCCGACATACCTAAACATCGTTTCTTACCAATTAAATACGATAGTCCCAGTAGAAGTCGTTCCGAGAAAGCTAGCATCGCTTCCTGACGACTAAACACAATACTTCCCGTAGAAATCGTTTGGAAAGACCTAGATATCGTATTTTACCGTATCTACACGAATCTTCCCATAGAAGTTGATTTCCTCATACCTAGACGTCGTTTTCTATCAATTAAATACAATATTCCCCGTAGAAATCGCCCAGAGACACCTGAACATTGCATTCTATCATCGGAACACACAACTGCCAACAGAAATCGTTTTGAGGCAGCGGGATATTGTAATCAATCGCCCGTACACGCCAATACAATATTTATCAATAGAAACCGTATTTAAAACGTGTATTATATATACATAGTTTCGACGTTATTGGTAAAGAACCCTATTTTGCCATCATTTCTTTTGTTCAAACTAAAAAAACATAGTCTTTTGTCACAATTCTGAAATTAATATAACGTATAAAAACAAAAATATAATTTGTCGTCATAGACTATATTCAGTATGATTTGGGATACAGAACCATTTTATAAGAGAAGAAGAAAGAAATACAGAGAGAGAGAGAGAGAGAGAGAGAGAGAGAGAGAGAGAGAGAGAGAGAGAGAGAGAGAGAGAGCGAGATTTTCTCACCTAAGAGAAAATAAAATTTACAAAAATCAAAAGATATCCATAAGGTGTGAGAGTAGTGTCAGATTAACCTGAAGAACAAAAAAGGTAATACCGACTAACATCACACCTTCTTTAGGATACGAATCCCAAAGTTGGATATGAACATTCGTTTGAGCTGACCTGGTATTAATACTTTAAGCAAACTACTTTGAATTGATGTTTGTGATTCTAGACGCCTCGTAGTGGCCGCTGTTGAAACTGATTGTTAAAATCATTAACTTGATTTATTGCTGAAAGTAAAATGATTTTCAATCAAAAACATAGCCTATGCCCTTCCCAAGATAATATAGAATCTATATGTCAAATTTCAGAACAATCGGTTCAGTAGTTTTTTCGGTTATCGTGTACAAACAAAAACACGCTTTGTCTTTATAAATTAGTATGATATGATATGATATGAAGTATGATTGATGTAATTGAAGATATAACTGAAATAAGGAACATTATCAACCTTACACAATAGTGTGGTCAAATAGATCAGTCGAAAGGCACAAAGCCATACTAATGGCATGAATAAAGAATTGCAATAGTAACAACATAAATAAACAATATCACCAATACATTCAACAAAAACAAAAATTTTTTTTTTACAAATATAATATTATCAAAAAATATTCACCAGCAGCTGTTCGTACAAATACCACAGAAATTCCTTTTTTATACCAATAATAAAAATAATATAAATAAATAAAATAAAAATAATATAAAAATAAAAATAATATAAAAATAAAAATAATATAGACTAATTATAATAACGACTTGAAAAATATTAGGATTTTAAAGCAGGCAATTTTACATTCAACCAATACATGTTTCTTTTTATATTTTATGCAAGAGTAGTGGTATAGAAATAACCACACCACTGTTGTTAATAAATATTATAAATTATTAATAAATTAACCTAATTATAATTAATTATTATTAACAAATAATACAATAATATACAGTAATACAATAATAACAGGAGTGCGTAAATCATGTGGGCCCAGCCCCAGAGAAACTGGTGAGATCAGCAATAATACCGCTGATCTCCTATATGCAACTGCAGGATGGGAAAGTATGCTCAAATGATGGCGAAGTCGATCTGCTACTTACCATCGACGACCGGTAGCTTAAAACACGGTTCAAAGTAGCGAAGAGCCTGAAATATGACATCATCCTAGGCATGGGCATATTATCGTCCATAAAAATAACGATTCATTTTGCGACGCGACATGTCACACGCCGAAATGCATCATCAGGCGTTTCGTAACACAAGAAAATAGCCTGTAGGAGACCATCACTGCAATAGTTGCCGTTAACGGGGTAGCTCGGCTCGATAGCGCGGAACGCCGTGAGCTCGAACAGGTATTGGACCAATTTATATTCCCGACGAACGAACAGCTTCAATTGGCGCGGATGCAGCCGCATCATATAGATACACAGGGGCATCGCCCAATAAAGCAGCGCTTGCGCCGCATTCGGGATCGACTGCTGAAGCAAGCTCACGAAGAGATCGACGGGCTACTAGCCGAAAGCATTATTGAGCCGTCTGAAAGCTCCTGGAGTAGTTGCTCGGTAATAGTCCCGACAATGGACAGGAAAATTCGATTCTGCACAGATTACCGGGCAGTCAATGCCATCACCAGGAAAGATGCGTATCCCCTGCCGCACATGGATGTCCTCCTGGATAATTTACGAGACGCGCGCTGCCTGTCCAAGATTGATTTGAGTCAGGCTTATCACCAAATACCGCTAGATGAGAGCAGTAAAGAGGTCACCGCCTTCGTGGTCCCGCAAAAAGGCCTTTTGCAATACACAAGGCTGCCATATGGGTCTCGTCTTTGGGCCAGAGTGGCAACCGCATGTTTTCATCTACATGGACGACATCATTGTTGCGACGAAGGATTCGAGCAGCACACTCGTAAACTTACAGCGGTGCTCACCCACTTTAATGAGGTCGGGTTACAAATAAATCGAGAGAAATCCGCGTTCTGCTGCCCGGATGTCAAATACCTGGGCTACATAGTAGACAAAAGCGGTTTGAACACCGACCAAGAGAAGATTCGCCCGGTGAGCGAATATCCGAAGCCTATCAACCTGAAGCAATTACTGACCTTTTTAGGCATGGTCAGGTGGTACACTAAATTTATACAAGATCTGGCGAAAATTAAGCTGCCTTTCACGAAAATACTCAAGAAAAGCTTCAAATAGCCCTGAGGACAAGCGCAGCAGGAAGCTTTCGACAAGCTCAAGATCCTGCTGATCCAAGCGCCAGTGCTTGCGCGCCTCATTCAACATGAGCCATACGTTCTGCAGACGGACACAAGCAATTACGTCTTAGGCGCAGTGCTTGGCCAAGAGCATCAAGACGAGGAACATCCGATCGCCTACGCGAGCAGAACGTTAACAGCGGCAGATAACATGGATATGTACATCGAAAGGGAGCTCTACGTTATGTATCTGACGCTCTTTCTAGACTCCCCCCTCCAGCCAGGTGAAGTACTAACAGCTATCCTCAGCGATATAGAAAGGGACAGATGGTATAATGAAAAAATTAGAGAAATACGCGAACAACACAATCAATTCCCCGATTGGGCAATCATAGACAACCGAATATACAAACATCACCCTAACGCACTCACGAAGACACTAGGTGACAGTCAAGATTACTGGAAGCTAGTAGTACCGCTAGGAGATCGCGAGTGAGTACTTTGTGAGTGCCACGACAGACTAAAGTCTGGACATTTCGGCACGGACAAGACGTTGAATAAAGTGAGCCAGTGTTACTATTGGCTTGGGATGCGGAGAAATATATACCAGTACGTCAAGCACTGTCTCGACTGCCCAATTTACAAGGTGTCGTAACGTAGGCCCGCACGATTGATAGCACAACGGAATATAGAAGGGCCATGGACCAGCACTGCAGCAGACATAATCGGGCCTTTCCCGACCAGTAAAGGACAGTGCAAATACCTCCTAGTATTCCAGGATCTGTTCACAAAAAACATGGAAATACGGACACTAAAAAAGTCGAACGGCCAAGTGATCGTCAAGGCATTGGAAGAGCAAGTCATATTCAAGTAGGGTTACCAAAAGTACCTAACAACGGATAACGGTACAGAATTCGCTAACAACTGACTCAAGACCAAGTTGGCCGAATTAGGTGTCATACACGAATTAATCGCGCCCTATTATTCCCAAGCGAATCCGGTCGAATGCGTGAATCGCGTCATTAAAACCATGATAGCGATCTTTGTAAAAAACGATCACAAAGACTGGGATCTACACCTCACAGAGCTTGCATTTGCAACTGAGACCACTGTGCATACAAGCACACAAGCGTCGCCGGCATTTTTGAATTTCGGGCGTAATCCGCGCGAAATGCCGATGTACCGACATATACAAGGAGCGGCATTGCAAATACAAAACTTATCACAGACGGACTAGCTGAATCAAATTAAAAGATTGCCAGCAATACACACGATCGTGAAAGAACATCTGAGCACTGCTAGCCAAAAACAGGCTAGCCAATACAACAAAGGGTGAAGACAAGAGACCTTTAAGGTGAACGACTGGGTGTGTAGATGCAGTTACGTTTTATCATCAGGCCCAGATAAGTTTGCGGCAAAACTAGCACCCAAATTTGTCGCACCCTGTCAAATCATCAAAAAGATCTCATCCGTAATCTTCGAGATAAGAGACCTGAACTTGATGGACATTAACGTGTCTTAGTTAGAAAATCCCGGACACGAAATTCCCAGCCCCTCACCCCTCAAGAACAACCCGCACAGCGACAGTGAAATGATTGCCCCCTGTTAATCCCTATCGCTAATGATGTAAGAAGCCGCGGAGAGGTAATAGAAGTAGAAGAGGCACAGGAGTGCGCTCGTCCAGAAAGACGTAAAACTACCACAACAACATCAGCAGAAGTAATAGAAGAGGCGCGTCCGGACAGACGTAAAACTAATGTAATCACATCAGGAGAAGAGATAGAAGAGGACCGTCCGGAACGATGTGAAACTACCACAACACCAACAACATCAGAAGAAATAAAAGGAAAGTATAAAGGCGTAGATGAAGAAGAGAAAGAGGTGACAAAAGAAGAAAATATAAAGGCGTAAGAAGATAGAAGAGAAAAAGAAGAGATGATAGACGAGATGAAGAAAAAGAGGAAAGACGAAAGGATAAAGAGACCGATTGGATCTACAATCCGTTTCTGCAAAGGTAAGAGGATCTTGGGGAAAGAATAAGAGTAGACGACGAGTCGAATAGCGACGACTCTCGTGATACGGGACCAATGGAGGTATCTCGCAGGAAGATAGTGGTTCATAGAAACCCGCAAAATACAATTCCGTACACATCTGGTAGATAGATAAGATCTATTTCTCCCCTAGCGTTCCAGCCTGGCCCCAATTTCCGCCGGCAACCCCACCCCAAAAGGCAGCCCGCCCAGGAGCCAGTTGCCCCAATAGTGTATGTGAGCACGCCAGAGGACGGCGAGGTCCGTCTGTACCACGGCGACCGCTGCGCCTTCATACGCTCGGTTGCAAACGAGACTCGCCCCAAATTCCAAAGCACTCAGAACACAGAGGGTAGAGAGAAAAATATTGTACTGTCTAAGTACAAAACCCCCGGCGACAAAAAGGCCAGCGGAATAGAAGAGTCATACCTCGACACTCCAAGAAAAATCCCTAACTAGCCAAGAAGATTCCCAGCGAAAGAGATTCAACCCCTTTAAGGTATGAGCCCCCGAAGATAATTCGGAAACTGCTCCCATAGCGGGTTTAGACGAGCCATCCAACGAGCCACAGGTGATGATCCATACCGCCAGTTCAGAAAAAGCAATACTCGCCCTGATAGCTTTAAAAGTCACGCCACTCCCCAACTTTGTATCCCCACTTCGGCCACATCCGTCACCACCAGCACGACCACTACCAGGGTTAGGTAGCGTGCCGAATAAGAATAAGGCAGCACCGTTAGTCGCTTGCTAGAACTGTGGATTCACCGCATGCTCACATTCTCGAAACAGACGCTTCTGTTTCAGTACAACTTGCCTAGAGCGATCGGTCCTTGCCGTATTGTCTTGAGAGGGGGAAGGCGACCACGGGACGCAGTCGGCAAAGGATCAAAAGACGACAGGTCAGCAGTTATTGCGGAAAGTTGCAGAAAAAGGAGATGTGTGTAAGCAAATGGAACGCCCCACTGTAACCCATACGCTATAGGAAGTAACTGGTGCCGTAGAAGGGCAGCAGCCGATCGTAATTAATATACGAGTCTCAACAGTCTACCTGACCAAGTAGAAAGCAGATCCAGCCGCGATACATAAATGGCCCAGAAAAGATTACCCAGCTTTTCCCTGTCAGGTTCTCGTGATTTTTCCCCTACCGCGAAAACAGTACAACACCAGAGTAAGTGATGTTAAATACCTGTAGATCGCGAAGTAGAACGGGAAACTTGAAAGCAACCTAGAAGCAATTATAACCATTTTATTTTTTTTCGTAAACAAAGAAATACCGCGATAACACAGCGTCGGCGAGCGAGGACAAAGGCAATAGAAGAGCGAATAATTGCTCAAAACCATAGTAGGCTACTTGCCCATCCCATCAACTCTGTACCAGATCCAAATGACTGACACAGTATTCAAGAACCGAAATGGCTTCAGCATTAAACACAGAACGAAGGAAGAAGATGACGCAAACCAGCGTAATGTAATCGCCGTACACATACCTACAAAAGTCAGAAGTGCGAGTAATCGAGCCGTGAGAGTACAAGAAGAAAATGATACATTAGCTATATTAGATTTAAGTCAGCCATATTCAAACGCAGGATAGGTAGAATAGAATGATTATAGTTTAATTAAGTTGTAACAATAGTTTCAATAGATTAATCATTAGTTATATTAATAATTAATAATTAGATTAATAATTAGTAATAAGTAAGCTAGTCATAAATAATACCTTTAGCGTCAGCACTGATAGATTTATTCATTAGTAGGACTAGGATACAATCACAAAACAGTAATACCGATACATAGAACTTTGATTTATATAGAGCCATCAAAAAAAATCTACGACCAGGTAAAACATCAACGGGTGTTACTTTTTTTAATAATTACTTTTCATTAACAATTACTTTTCATTAACAGTAAAAACCACTCTACGCAGGATTATTCTCTGCAATTTATTTATTTTCTGCATTCACGCAGTTTATTTTCTGCATTTTTCATCGATACACGTTGTCAAACAGTTACTGTTGCAACTCCACGCACCATACGTCCACGACACCGAAAGGAATCGCGATCACCGCTTCCCCACGTCGGTTTTGGGAGGAGGCGTTTGTAACCGCCGATTTGGCGGTCGCGCTTACGCATTCGTACAAACCACCAGTGTTCGCGGTCGATTGCAAATTTCGCACTCGCGAACCGCGATAGTGCGCGCACGGTTAAAGGAGTAAGAGGAAGAACTGAAAAGGAACGAGCCCCTTCCTTCTTCTCGTTCTGACCATCAAGGAATAGAGGCGCTTTTCTGGTCTTGGCCTTCACACAGATCAGACGCTCCTCGCACTAGCAGTCGAAAAGGTTATACGCTTACAATCGTAGAGCAACCATCTTTGCAACCTTCGACGCTTCTCTCATCTGTGAGATCTAGCCCCGGACATTGACCGGCTTAGAAGGCATTCTCGAGGCTACGAGCATCACCAAGGCAAGACGACTCCCGTCTTACCCTCTCGACATTCAGCGACCCGTCTGTGAGATGCGCCTGCGTCCAGTACATGGAGGACGCCGAGCGGCCAGACGTACTAGCGAGAGAGAGAGAGAGATAGAGAGCAGACTGAGTGGCGACGAAAACGCTGCTCTTATTATTATAATGTATAACTCTCTCCCATAAACGGGAGAGACGTAGGCTAGAGTTCGGCCCCGCCGTCGCTGTATAGCGCGCGTGTCCGCGTCCTTCGCGTCTGTGTGTATTTCCGTCTCAAGTACCGTGTTCCCCTCCTATCGTTCCCGGTGAACGATCGTGTATAAATGTGTTTGTAACCCCGTATATTGCATCGCAGAACCTACCAAGAGTGATTGACGTACGAGCCATAGCACTCCATTATAATACGTGTGCATCTGTGTATAAATAAATGCTATGTTAATTATATTAGAATACTCGGTTACTTATTGAACACCGTGTTCCCCTGTCCATGTCCCTATGCTTCATTTCAGCAGCCGGCGAGTTCAGCGTCTGCGTGGCGCTGAATGCACGGACACGCGCGCGCACACACATGCAGACACGCATGCTTTATCAGAAGATAAGGATAGTTGCATTTATGCGGTTATAAATGGCTCCCAAAGTGTGGAGCACGCGGCGAATGTATGTATATACGGCATAAATCTAAAAACCTTTTTCTCCCCCGAGTAAAATGTCCGTTAAATCTTTGGAAGTGCAAAAAAGGAACCCTATTTTGCAATCATTTCTTTTGTTCAAACTAAAAGAAAACAGGCTTTTGTTATAATTCTGAAGTTAATATAATGCATAAAGACAAAAATATAATTTGTCGTCACAAACTATATTCAGCATGATTTGGCATACAGAACCATTTTTGAGTGAAGGAGAAAGAAAGACAGAGAGACGGAGAGAGAAAGAGAGAGAGAGAGAGAGAAAGACAAAGAGACAGATTTTCTCACGTAAGAGAAAACGAGGAACGTAATTTATTGAGGAATGTTAAATGATTTTCAATAAAAAACATAGCCTATATCCTTCACAAGATAATATAGAATCTATACATCAAATTTCTGAACAATCGGTTGATTAGTTTTTTCGGTTATCGTGTAAAAACAAAAACAGGTTTTGTATTTATAAATTATTAGGAGTGTGAATAAGTCTTTCCCGTTTTTTGTAAGAGATGGCGCCACCAATACTGTGCGAGTATTCAATGGTTACATATGTCATAATCAAAGCTTATTCATATGTCAACAATTCCATACTAACACATTAGTTAAAATTTTTTCGCATCATAAATTTTTGATATCGTGAAAATGTCGAAATTTGAGCCGACTCGACGTCATTTGCGGGAAGTTTCACTTTATTGGTTCAATTTGAAGAAATCTTCTGCCGAGACGCATCGATTGCTTCAGGAGGCTTATGGAGAAGGTTGTGTCGATGATTCAAGTGTTCGCGGATGGTTTCGACGCTTCAAAAGCGGTGATTTCGACGTGGAAGACAAGGAGCGTTCCGGGCGGCCGCAAATCTTTGAAGATCGAGAATTGGCGACTTTGCTTGATGAAGATTCTTGTCAAACGCAAGAAGAACTTGCTGAAGCATTGGGAGTTGACCGAACAACCATTTCCAAGCGTTTGAAAGCCATGGGAATGATCCAAAAGCAAGGAAATTGGGTGCCGTACGAACTGAAGCTGAGAGACGTCGAACGGCGTTTTTTCACTTGCGAACAGCTGCTTCAGCGACATAAAAGAAAGGGTTTTCTGCATCATATCGTGACTGGCGATAAAAAGTGGATACGTTACGATAATCCGAAGCGAAGAAAATCATGGGGACTACTCGGCCACGCATCATCATCGACGGCCAAGCCAAATATTCATGGCGCCAAGCTCATGCTCTGTATATGGTGGGACCAGCTAGGTGTGGTTTACTATGAGCTTCTGAAACCGAATGAAAGGATCACAGGCGAGGTCTATCGACGACAATTGATGCGTTTGAGCCGCGCACTGCGAGAAAAACGGCCACAATACTCCGACAGGCACGACAAAGTTATTTTGCAACATGACAATGCTCGCCCACATGTTGCACCGCCGGTGAAAACATACTTAGAAACGCTCAAATGGGAAGTCCTACCCCACCCGCCGTATAGTCCAGACGTTGCTCCGTCTGATTACCATCTCTTCAGATCGATGACGCATGGCCTGGCTGACCAGCACTTCCATTCCTACGAGGAAGCCAAAAAATGGGTGGATGACTGGATAGAGGCCAAACCGGTCGAATTTTTTCGCAACGGGATTCGTATGTTGCCAGAAAGATGGGAAAAAGTTGTAGCTAGCGATGGCCAATACTTTCAATAATTCATTTGTAACCATTTTTTCACAATAAAGGCTCAAAATTTGAAAAAAAACGGGAAAGACTTATTCACATACCTGATAGTATGATATGATATGATATGATATGATATGATATGTTATATATATATATATATATATATATATATATATTGTATAAAATGGTCGGCAAAATATCAGCTTTTTTAAGTGAACGCTACATTGAAGCAGCTTTTTATACAGAAGCGACGATAGGTAAATTACGGTTAATTATTTATAGAAATATAGATTTGTATATATAGACTACTTTTTACTTAGATATTATTGAATTGTTTATGAAATCGGTTAAATTATTATCTCGAACGAAGCCGAGACGGGGGATGCTAGTATATATATGTATATATATATATATATATATATATATATATATATATATATATGCGAAAGGAATTGAAGGTCCAAATGTATTCTCTTTTGTTGGCTTTGCGCTTCTCCGATACCTCACCCCGTCCCTCCCTCTTTTTCACTGACCAACTGACTCACGACAGCAATTCTTTCACCCGCTTATTTTAAACCTAACCTTTCCACTTGCAACCTTACGTTGTATCTAGTGCGTGAGCATGCTCCTTTTGGACACCCCTTCTCTTGTTCACCACGCGCACCAGCTGGATTTTGTAGGGCACAATTATAAATTGTAAAACATTTAGAAGTCACACGGTGCTAAATCAGGCGAATAAAGCGTTGCGAAACGATATTGGTTGAATTTTTAGCGAAATGTTTACGTATATCAATGCAGTGTGAGCTGGTGCATTATCAAGATGCAAAAACCAAGTTGTCTTTCTATAAATGTGGCCGTTTGAGACAAATAGCTTCATGCAAACGACGCTTACTACTCATACAATATTCTTTGTTAACCGTTTGGCCGGTGGGAAGGAATTCATAATGCGCCACACCACGCTAATGACTTTGGCATGATTTTTTCGGTCTTCGCTTTCTTTGGCACGATATTCGATCGATTAGTCGGTTGTTTCTGGATCGTAAGCATAGACCCAAAGTCTCATCCCTAGTTATTATGCGTTCCATCTTGTCCTGATAGTCCAGAAGCATCGTTTCACAAAGCTCCATGCGACGCTGTTTTTCCAAAAAATTGAGTGTTTTTGGCACCAATCGAGATTTCACTCTTTTCAGGCACAAAATGTCTTTCAAAATTATGTCGACTGACCTTTTTTTAAATTCCAGCAATATCAGCAAGCACTCTAGTAGCCAATCGACGATTTTGTAGAACCAATTCTTTGATTTTGTCGACGTGTAGCTCATCAGTAGATGTTCTTGGTCGTCTTTGATGTGGTTCGTCTTCAACGCGTTCTCGACCTTCTTTGAACAATTTGTGTCAATCTAGAATACTTGTTCTTGATATTAATTTCTCACGAAAGGCCTTCTGCAACATTCTCGGCCAGTCTCGCTACGCAACGTATCGGCGGCCAATATTTCATTTCGCGCACAAAATTTAATACTACTTCTTTGTTGAATAATTCCAGACATTATAAAAACCGAAGAAACAACTTTTCTTTGTTCACAAAATACTAACGTAACTATATGACAAATGAAGATAATTGTACAAAATTTGGCACAGATATCTCTGACTCTACTATCAACTTAAAAATAAAAACATTTGTCCGAATCGATCAACCCAAGAAGTTTGAATTGAAAAGTCTGACTCATATTTGTACACAGTAGTATATATTATACACACACGCAACATATATATATATATATATATATACATATATATATATATATATATATATATATATATACATATAACCTTATAATTTATTTAATAATCGTTGTTGTTAAATAAATTACACCATAATATGTAATTCATTAAATATTTTATTTTATTATTTTCTTTTCCTTTAGAAGTAAAAAGATGAAATAACAAAAACTATTTATAATAATGATTTTACACAATATATCTATATATAAATAAGTGATTCCATCAATGGTAAATTACGTATAAATTTGTTTGAAAAATGGAAAAAAGGGAGTTCTGCATGTTGATAAAACATTGTTTTATAATGGGTAAAAACACCGTAGCAGCCCAGTAATGGCTGGAAAAACATTACCCGGACACCTCTCCATCCAAACCAACGATTTGTCGGTAGTATGCTGAATTTAAATATGATCATACGGACAGAAACGATGTAGAACGTTCAGGTAGGCCATTGGTACACCAGAATGTTGCAAGTTTTCAGAACGAATCATCAAATCACATCAAATAGCCATTCGGAAAAGGCTTTGAGAGGAACAAAATGTTTTTTTAATTTATAAAAAAATTATTTTAAAAATATTTCTATCAAAATATATTGTGAATTTAATTTATGATTTTATTGATTCAACAAATAATTTAGTGAATTTATTAAAATATTTGATTAGTACCATTAAAAGTTTCGTGATTTTCATCAACTTTGATATAAAATATACAAATGAGCCTTTATGTAAACTAATTTCTTCTTGAGAATAATGAAATATTAACTCAACTTTACAAAATATTTGGTTATGTTACAGAAATATTTAATAATTCAAACATATTTAAGAAAATCAACTAAATATTTCATTAATCTTAAGAAATATTTAGTATAAGCAATAAATCGTTCAGTAAATTTTTTGAAATATTTCTTTATATTAACTTAAATAATTCTTTATTTTCATTATATATTTAGTTAGTCTAAGTAATTTTGTGGAATTTATCAAATGTAATTAGTTAATTCTGTCATCATATACCTTTTCGAATTTCCGTTGAAAAGGATGAATTTAGAAAGAATTCTTTATATGTTCTTTTAAAATTACCGGTACTTGTTTAGTACTAATCAAATTAACTTTTTCCGTTGTTAACCACCAGGATCTCCTATCCTATACAGTAGTATGCACGTCTTTGCTCTTATATGTACGAGGATGGATTGATAAGTTTCCGGCCTGACCAAGAAAAACAACGTTTTTAAGAATTTTTTTTATTTCTCAACATAATCTCCTCCAAAGCTGATACATTTCTCATAGCGGTGTTCTAGTTTAGTAATGCCATCTCTATAGACTCATTCGTCAATCTCCTCAAAATACCCATTTACAACTTCGATTACTTATTCATTGTTCGCAAATCTCTTACCGCCAAGCCATTTTTTGAGGTTAGGAAACAGCTAATAGTCACTCAGGGCTAGGTCTGGAGAGTGGGGAGGGTGCGGCATCAATTCAAACTTTAGATCGTTGATTTTAGCCATTGCAACGATTGACGTGTGCGCTGGTCGTTTAAATTTCACTTCGTGGCTCAAGCGTTGCAATAAGTCTGCGTAGTATTGACCAGTGATAGTTTTACCCTTTTCAAGGTAATCAATGTATATAATACCTCTTGCATCTCAAAAAACAGTAGCCATAACCTTGTTCGCCGAAAAAATTGTTTTTGCCTTCTTTGGAGTTGGTTCCCCTGGTCCAATCCTATGTTTAGACTGTCGTTTCGTTTCAGGAGTGTAGTGGTGGACCCAAGTTTTATCAACGGTTACAATCAATCGACGCAAAAATTTGCTTGAATTACGCTTATACAACGCCCAATTGGCGGTAGAAATGTTCTTTTGAATCAATTTTTGATCGACTGTTAGCAAACGCGGCACCCATCTTGCACAGAGCTTTTCCATATACAAATGTTGGTGCAAAATATTTTGTACACGTTCATATGACATCTGACCGGTCTTAGCTATCTCACGCACTTTTAATCTGCGTTCTTTCAGCACTATTTGATGGATTTTTTCGATCATATCTGGAGTTGTGACCTCAATGGGGCGTCCTGAGCAAGGCTCATCAGAGGTGCTCATACAACCCTTTTTAAACTCGGAAACCCACTGCTTAACGGTTTAATATGATGGGAAGGATGTCCCCAGTGTTGAGTCCATCTCTTCTTTAAATTTCTTCGGCGTTAATCACTTCAAATAAAAGTATTTGATGACAGCACGATTTTCCAGCTTTTCCATTTTTACGAAAAACATAGAGGCGTCTTGTTCAGCGTGCTCTCAAATCTAAACTAAAATGGCGATCGGACTGAAGCTATAGCTATAAGCTATCTAAGGACGGTATTATAGAACGTCACCTCAAGGTAGGCCTAGTGGCGCCATCTCTTGATCAGGCCGGAAACTTATCAATCCACCCTCGTATTTACATATTCTGGCTGTTGCTATATAACCACCAAAATCACTTCGCGCAGGCATTCAGCAGTAATCTTCCTGAAATTTGTTTCATTCAAGGTTTTATCCCCGTTTCTATTTTTTATTATACTAGCGCGAGTCTTTGTTATTGTCCTTTCGCGGCCACATGCTTTATATTGTCGTGTCACCGTCACAGTGTATATCTACGCGACATACCCGATTCCCCAATCCTTTTCTACCTAAGTCTATAATGTCCTGCACACCGCCGCCTTAGCACTTGGTTTTTTCTCTTTTCGCTTGACGAGAGCAAAATGTACGATCACGTATCTGTCGTGAAACATTGTCTCCTCTTGCCCCTTTCATTTTCTCACAAGCTCGTTGACTAGAATCTATGTACACGCCCCTGCCATACGTATTACCAAAGAAGTTAGACGCTTATAGAAGAACACAAATAATAGTGGCATTACTGCTTAGCTTTCATATGTTCTAACTTGGTATATATCGTAGGACATGCTAGGTTGAATTATTTTTTCTTTTATATCCGCATATTTTTTCTCAATTTCAAACTACTTTTATGTTTCGTTGTATCGTTAATTTCTCCTGAAAAAAGTTATTTTGCATTACTACATTGTAATAAGAACACATTGTTATGCGATGTTTATATTTTATAAATAAATTAAAAATATTAAAGGATCCTTATCAGTATTTGCCACAACATTTAAAACTGTTCATATTGTTATTTAATTTTCAATCGAACTTTCAGAAATATATAAATATACTATTTAATCCTTTTCGCATAACGGAGTGATTGTGTATTATTATAATTTGTGTAAGAAAATTCGAATGATTTTACACATTAGTAATTTCACGAATCTATTGTTTCGCAGCAAATGATTATATATATGAAAAACAATTAAAGTTAAAAAAAAAATTAATTAATAGTACATTAAAAAAAATTAATTAATAGTACATATCATATACTATTTTCCTACACGAAGGGAGCTATTCAGCGGTCAATGCAAAGATGCATTTAGATGTTTATGTATTTATATAAATAGCGGGATCATACGAAAAAGGAATTTCTTCAGGTAGAGGTTAAACAGAAGACCCAATCAACAACAGGACACCAAAAAATATCAAAAGTAATTGGAGGTCTATTGAAAGCAAAGACAACGACGTTAGTATACCACACAAAAGATCTGTAAGATATCTTGGCGTACACTTAGATGACTTACTACGATTTAACGAACATGTCAATATATAAATAAATAAGTCAAACATTATTTTCAAAAAATTACACAACATTTTCTTTTTTCGACTAAATCAAAAAGCCAAAATTATAACCTACCTAAGCTTATTAAGATCAATAATTACCTATTCTTGTCCTATCTGGTTTAATATTAATCTGAATTTAATGGAAAAAATAAGAATTTTTGAAAGAAAAATATTAAAATGTTGCCTAAATCTATATAGAAATTACTCAGATCCACTTAAAAAAAGAATATCTAACATAACACTGTACAAAAAAGCAGAAATAATTAGAATAGATGTTTTTATCATAAAACTAATCAGAAAATATGTAAAATCAATAAATTCTGTAGATAACCAACTAGTTAAGAACATACACAATACTAACAGATCGTACTCGTTAGAAAGAATAAATAACGGTTTCGCTACGGTAAATGACTTTAAGTTCCTAGATGAAAATAACTATGTATCGAATCAAAGTGGTTGCCCTGTACTATACCATATTCCTAGGAGAAATAATAACAAAAAAATATATCAATATACAAACAGCACGGTATTAAGATTCACAACAGACATAACAGAAAAAGATAGGAAAACTATGCTTCGATTCGAATACAACTAAATGCATTCATTAATTTAAGTGTATCATTAAGATAATAATTATTCTAAAGTTTTTATTACTTATTTTATCTCTTTTTTTGTTTTTTTTTCTTTCTTACTCATTCCAAAATACAATATTAGTAAAGTTAGTTTTTTTTCTCTTATCCCTATGTCTATGCATAGATAAAATTTTTTCTAACGCCACATCACAATGTATAACTTGACCGTAAGACGCAACAAGAATATGTAAATAACTAAATATGTAACAACTCTTGTACAAAAAACATTATAACGAGCGTGGTCCTCACCACCATTTTGTAAAAAAAAAAATATGTAAATCCTGGTTTTGTTATGATTTACCAATTCTGTAAATGTAAATAATTTTTTGTCATCAATAAAAGCATTTAAAAAAAAAAAGTTTAAACAAAAGGTCCGATTTTAATGGAGAGGGAAGGGGCTTATTTAACGTGTATTGACAGTCTGACAGATGTTACCAAGACTCGCAGTACGAACGTGTATTATGGAGGCAAAAAGCGAGAAGAACGTGACCGAACCCTTCGAACCTTCACAGGTAATTTTTTTCAGTTCACTTCAGGCACATAATGTATTAGTCGTATTTTGGAATCTTCATATATACAATGAAAGAAACTGAAATAAAAACATTTTCATTTTATATTTACAACATAATTTATTTTACTAATTTTTTTTTTCATTCATAACATTAATTGTGACATTACATTCATAAATTGAAATGTTGAACCTAGAATTGAATTATTTTCATTATTTAATAGCACAGTTACAGGCACTGGTTTTTCCTTGCATTTCACGTTATTTCCAGATACTGCTAACATGCGGGAAGTTGATTATATCGGATTATTACCTGATGTTGAAATTTTCACGCGCTTCAGTTTAGCTCATTAGGATCTTTATTTGCGGCCATAGCTGACGCAGATGGCTCTAATTGCAAATTATTTATAATAAATTTATTCATTGCTACTTTATTTTGCAGTGAGTCACCTATATCACCTTCAGTGACAGTATTGGATTTCCAACACCCATGGCGTTTTAACGCAGTTATATCACCACCACCATCAACAAGAAATGTAGCCGATATCCTTCTAAATGTGTGACCTGTATATAAATCTGGGTTCTCCAAATCTAAAAATTTAGCGATTTGTTTCGCCATAGAGCCCATTTTATTTTTTCCAATGGGTTGTTTCGTACACGAACCACACTGATAATTTAAGAAACATCGGTTTGTTTTTACATTTACCGGTCGCGAACTTAAATATTTTTTACATATGTTAAAAAATTCGCCATGCATAATGAAGGACCGCTCGATTTTTATTTTTGTGTTTGGAACTTCTATATGTAACATGGTCATATGATCTTCTACGTTTTCCATTGTTAGAAATGTCAATTTATCTATTCTGCATGCCCCACAAATTCCTATAGCACAAATAGCCTGAAAATTAAATATAATTTTTAAGTCATCAAATGATAAGAGTGAGGGACAGCAAGGAGGTTACATACCTTCTAAAATCAAGTAATAATTATAAATAATGTAAAAAATTAAAAAGTATTTTCATAGAAAAATTATCAAAAATATATACTGAAACAATTAATATAATTTATCACTTTAATTAAATTTAATGAACTCTAAATAACCAACTTTATAAAAGAATTTATAATCTGAATGAATAAAAATGGTAATTATACGTAAATTTATTTTATTAGTAAAAGACTTACTTTAACATCTAAGTATTGTTTATCAAGAGCTGTGTTGATAAATCTAGAAACTTGTTGTGGTGTCAGGATCTTCGCCATTTTGGCTCTATAACCACAATGTAAATTTTTCAAAAAATAAATAAGTTTTTTATATTTTAATATGTCTACATTGTCGTACCTTTGTACACTCGATCTCAACATTGAATATTTCGACCACAATGTTGATAATTTCATTCTCTGAGATAATTCTTCAAAATACATTAGAAATATAGGTTCAGAAAAGGAACATGTATTTTTTGATTTTCGCCACTTTTGAAATTCATTATATACCATCGTTTATTTTAATTTTGATTTGTGCGGCAACAAGTTCATTGAAATTTGCTAGGTTTGCTCCATTATTTCTACAGGTACTCCGCTATCATTTTTATATAAAATATAAACAAAAAATCACTAGGTATAAATAACTAACACAAAAATAATTGTATCACAAAGAACTAAAAAAACTATATATGTATATTATATATATATATATATATATATATATACATATATATAAACACAACTGAACATGTAAATATTACTAAATATATAAATAGATAAATATGTTATTCTCGAAGCACTTTTGTAACTGAATGGTTCAAAGATCAAAGCTTTACTGACGATTTAAAGCAAACATAAGACAAAAGCCACAATAAGCCAAAAACATCTGTTGCGCAGGCAGACACAGCCATCGGACGACCAAATTTCAAACAATATATACTGTTTCGATCTTTTACTGTTCCTCCCTGGTCTCTGATTGGTGCAGAAAGGGTCATAAACACTTTTCCTCTCTAGGGAGGAAAAGTAGTATTTTGCTTCCTCTAGTCAGTTACAGAAAATCGTATTTTGCTCCCCGAGTGCGGGAAAATATTTAATTTGTCTTTTGAACTTGTACGATCCAAATTAATTCATGAGCAAATAACGATTTCCACTGCATAGATGAGTTTGAAATATTCTGAGAATCAAGAAAATAATTGTGTATGAAGTTATTATTTTCTGCTTTTCACAATCACTACACATTAATTGTATGATATATAATTTTTTTTAATTAGTATAGTAAAGTTGAAAGAGAACAATAATCTTCAATGATGTTTTATATAAATAAACCAATTTTAAACATTATTCTTGTTAATTTTTAAATTTCTTAGATTATTTTAGTTGATTATTATTTGTTATAGTCTTTGTTTTCTTTCATTTCGATAGAAAAATGTGTATAAGCTGACTATAATAAAAATTTTAATAAAGTTTTTTAAATTCTTGTATTTATTATTGATTTTAAATTATATTTAACTCTTATTATAAAAATATAAAGAAAGTCTCAATGTAAAGATAAATTTATTGCATATATTAGAGACTTTATTTTTTTGTGACATAGAATTAGATAATTTGCTTCTTCAAATTGAAGATTATCATAGAATATTTAAAAATTTTTTTGAAAAATTATATTTCCTCATTTTGCAGCATTGGTCGCGTTATTTATCATTTATACTATTTTATCTGACTTTGTATTAAATAATTTCTGAAATGAATAAATGTATGATACTTTAAAATCGAATTGGTTAAATTAAGAAAATACACAAAGATACGAATAATGAATATCATAGATAATTTATTTTATATAACAAATGGTTTGATAAGGATTGTAGAGAAATGAGTAAATAACAGATAATCTTAATGTATCAATTTATTTTCATTATTGAGGAACTTGTTGAATGATTAATATTCAGATACATGGTGAGTGTCCCTAGCGTAGCGGTAGCTGATGCGCAACTGGTTTTCGTGGAAGGCGCGGAAATCATGCCGAGTCGATGAGTGAGGCGAGGCAGACATCACCAGTGCCGCCTGTTCGCGGGCCCGCCAGACAAGACCCACGGCGCGCATATAGCGTGAAGATTGAATCCAACATCCTGCCCGCCTCGTTTCCTAAACGAATCAAAGAGTAAGGATCTTTATGACAGCGGTCACTCGCTGTTGGACTCTTTCGGCTGCCCGCCGTGGGAGGTTAGCTGCCAGACCGTCCGCCGCCCGCCGTAGTAAGTGCATTGACAGACTGTTAGTTGTCCGCGATAGATCTATCCATATCCGGTTACTGATTTTGGTGTTGCCTCGTCGGCTGCAGGGAAGCAGGTGTGGAATCCGCTACTGGCATCTTAACAAGCTTGACCACAGATCGAGTGCAGGAACCGTCGACTGTCTGTACGGTAGCTACTCGCACCAAGTCGTCGTGTCCGGGATGGACAGCTGTAAAACGCCCGAGGGGCCAATTACCGTTGGCCTTCAAGAGGGGAGGATCAACGATGACGACTAGATCCGCAACAGAGAGATTCGTCCTTGGTCGACACCACTTGGCTCTTTGCTGCAAAGTGTTAAGGTATTCACGACTCCAACGAATCCAAAATTGATCGCGGACTTTTTTCACTAAGGCCCAGTGAGTTTCGTGGTCCAGGGGTAGCTCAGTCGCTAACGGTTGCGGCGTGGATGTGAGGAATCGACCGATGAGGAAGTGTGCCGGTGTCAGCACATCGATGTCATCTGGATCTCCGGATAATGGAGCAAGAGGTCTGCAGTTGAGAATGCGTTCGATATTCACAAGGAGCGTCGAAAGCTCTTCGAATGTGAGCTTTCGAGGGCCGAGAACACGACGCACATGAGTCTTGGTCGATTTGACGCCCGCCTCCCAAATTCCATCAAAGTGTGGTGCAGAAGGAGAAATGAAGCGCCATATGATACCTTGATGTGTGAGGTCGCCCTCAACCAGATTAAAATTGACCTCAGCATCGCGCAGTTATCGGTTTCGCTCGGTATTGGATCCACGACAGTTCGTGCCATTATCGCTCCATATTTCCTTAGGTCGTTCGCGGTGGCCGGAGAATCGGTCGAGGGCTCCGAGAAAGCTTTGAGTGCTGAGGTCCCCCACAAGTTCGAGGTGAATCGCTTTCGCAGCCAAGCAGATGAACAGCGCGACGTACCCTTTACTTGACTTGGCACCTCGACCCTTCGACCTGAGCACTTGAAATGGTCCCGCGTAGTCGACTCCGGTCCCAAAAAAAGCGGGCGCTTGAGTCACTCGAGATGCCGGGAGGTCGGCCATGGCTTGAGAGAGCGGTTTCGCATTCGAACGTGTGCAAATCGTGCATCGGCGAAGCAGAGATCTGACCCGAGCTCAACCGCCGATGATCCACGCTCGCTGGATGGCTCTGGTGTAAATGGTGCGGAATCCTGCGTGCAAGCAGCCTCTGTGAGCGCACATTATTACGATTTGAGCTAGGTGACTGCGTCCATGCAGGATGACCGGATGCTTTTCGTCGGTTGGCAAAAACTAGTTGCGAAGTCTGCCGCCAACACGGACGAGGCCGGCCTCGTACATGAAAGGTGCTAGTGGTCGTAGACAGCTGTTCCAGTATACAATCTCGCCTTGTTTTAGTCAAGCAATCTCGCGCTCAAAGCTGTTTGCATGAGAGGGCGCATGTGACCGCTCTGTATATAATTGTTCATGAAATCGATGTACGCGCTTGCGAGTCTCTTGTCTCATTTCATGCGGCCATGCATTGCCTTCAAGGCGACTTGCGCCTGTGTCAAACTCTCTTCGAGTTTGATCATTGCATCATTCTTCAGAGGTATTGGGACGACGTGCCGTCCACTTGGATCCCGAGTATAGCTGCTGACAAAAAGCTGCTCACATTGAACATCAGCTAGGGTTTCTCTCACTGTTTTCGATCGACCAGAATCGTTGAATAAGCTGAAGGAGCTGCTCGTGGCAATTAGTTTGGATGCAGAGTGCCTTGAGTGTTGTAGACGGCTTGGCGACTGATACCATACCTGTCAGGGTCCAGTCCAATATCTTTCGTTGGGCGATCAGTTTTTCTCGAAGAACGATTCTAGGAAGGAGGATTTTCCCGTACAAATCTGCGCCCAAGATAATGCCCACTCCCCCCGGGGTGACGAAGTCTCGATCTGCTAGCTGGAAGTCAAGGAAGCTGACCGCGTTGGGTTTTGGAAGAGTGAAAGAGGGCGTGGTGATAGCAAGACGTTTGAGAGCGTAGACATCAAACCCAATGTATTCGACATGGAATTCATCGTGCAGATAAAGGCGGGTGCGATTGAGAACTGACTCTATAGGTGCGCCACATACTCCGGATACGCTGATGTTGACTCGCTCCAAATAATCGCCAAATTTCTTGGCAATATTTAGATTTACAAGGCTGACTTCAGAGCAGGGATCTAGTAGAGCTCTGACTTTCTCCTTATATCCTCGCCCATCGCCAATTGTAATTATAGCGGTGGGCAACACAGAGAGTCAGATGCCTGTGGCGACATATCATCAGATCGCGTGACTTGCTTCGAGGTTGCTCCGTCAGGGTGGGCGCCGATAATCCTGTATTTCCGCGCTTCATCAAGTGAATCAGCGTATAATGCAACTCGCCACACAACCGACACGTGGACTTGGAGGGTCAGTTTCTCACTGAATGTCCGGCTCTTAAACAGTTATAGCAGATTCAGCTATTTGACGCTAGATTTCTTCGATCTGCAGAATTCATAGCTTTGAACTTTTCGCAATAGCCGATGTTGTGTTCTGCCGAACAGGCGAGATAGGCGTCGCTCGATATTACAGCGTTGATCACCTGTACGACGGTTGTGCAAGTCTTGAACACTCGGCCACTGCTGTGTGCGTCTGTGACCGAACGCGAAGGCCCTGAGTCGATCGTCTTCAGTGTCAGCAACGTCGTTTTAGGTACGCAGTTAGTTGACCGTATGTAGGGAAGTACTGTACGTCCAATTCCTCGCTCTCGACCTTGCTGATTTCTTCCTCCCAGCTCCGTCTCGTAGTCGGATGCATGCTTAGGCTCGCAATTGTAACAAACCAGTCATCCCAGTGAGTCACAGATCTTCCTAATGAAAGTAGTTGACTGCGATGAAGATCGAGATCATCTAATATTCGCTGCAATCCGACACATGACTCTTCTTTAAGCGGCTTCATGAGGAGCAGTGCTCTTGGATGGTCGTGAACTAGAATTCGCCGTTGATCATAGCGTGACTAACGGGTGGCCCATGCAACGGTAAAATTCGGTCCAGTGATCGCTATGCTGTTCAACGCTAGTTGAGCCTCTCCCTGGACACAAGTCTTAAGATAAAAAAGATTCTCTACATCCGTCACACCGCGATCGTTGATGACGATGGATTGGAAGAGATCGCGGAAGGACTCCCAATCCTGCCGCTTTTCACTGAACGATGGTAGTTGGATTTTCGGTAGCCGATCTGATCCCCTCGAGCCAACGATCGAAGAGACAGTGGTTTCAGGGCGAGAGCCGGACTCCTGGCGTGCGTGAGCGACGTTAAGCTGCCCTTTCGCACACATATACATTTCTTCAGCGGTCGCGTAATGGTCATCTTCGACGTAGTCTGCCTGAAGTATCTCTCTGAATTTAAGGAGTTCCAAGTGATTTTGGAGAAAGTCTCTCCAGTACCCGTCCAGTACCTCCATGTGACTCGCGATCAGTCCCGTTGTCCATTCTGTGATCGGCCGATCAACTATTCTTTTTGCCGTGCACTTCAGTACAGCAAACAAGGCCCGCTGAGCGACGATGGTGGTAGTATCTGAAAGTTCATTGTGATTAGTGTGTGCCCGTAGTCCGCTCAAGTTACAGTCCCTCGGCGAACAGCCCATCGTAGAGATACAGCGCATCCCAAGGTCGGCGCGACTAACATGGGGACAAGGCGAAGTGAGCCTTACGACAGCGCAGTCAGTTTAGTTTTGCTGATGGCCTCGATTTGGCGAGCTTATTTTGTCAAACTTCCGAGCTAGAGGTGCTCATATTTATGTTGTTCAGCGATTTCAACCCTTATATTAAGATTATAAATGTGTTTGAATGAATCTGTCTGCGGATTACGCATATAAGTGTAAGTCACGTGCAATGTACAAGTCGCTCGAGTGGGATGTACTGCGCGACCGTCGTAGCGACGCCATGCAGTGTTGTGGCCGTTCGGCTGTGTAAGGTGGCTTGGTGGGGGCCACGTGGATGCAAAAGGAAACAGGCACATTTTCCGCAACCTAGCAGGGAGAGTGAGGAGAGGGGAAAGAGAGAAGAGTCGTGCAGCAAAGCGTGGGAGGGTAAAGAGAAAGTGCGCGAGAGAGACAGAACGAGATGATCGTACCCTCTCCCCCATCTGGCAGTTGCATAGATCGAGTATAGACGTGCCCATTTGCAACAAAGGATCTCCGTCCTTTGTTGCAAATACCGTGATCACAGCTATCATCCAGCCCCCAGCGCACGATGGCTTCTGCCGTATAGAGGGCGCGCGCTCTCTCACCTGCCATCTCATGGAGTCAGAAGGATACTTCCGTTCATCATTGCGTCATGCAAATGCTCATGTTAATTCTGGCATCGTGAACACGCCTGCGTTCATCATGGCTACCGAAGAGAGAAGGATTCGAAGCGAGGCCACGAATATGAGTATGAGGAACATTGCAAGGTTCATTTTCATGGGCTTTGCTTGACGAGATCGCAAAGCGGCGCGCATAGCTCGAGGAGCCACCGCCTGAGAAAGCGATTTTGCGGGGATCACAAGGGATTTTACGAGGTACTTACTTTCCTGCTCTTCTGGTGGACTCATACTTCCTAGCATAAGCTCGCTGCTGTGCTTTCCAGCTTGGGCGGCTACGTTTGTGCAATGGCCGTCGTGGCAAGCCCCTACGGGCGTCGAGGGTCTGCTTGCGATGTTCACTTTGCGATTAACGCGTCGATCTTCTGAAAGATCCGGCTCGAAGGACCAGTTTGTTTGATAAGGATTACAGAGAAATGAGGAAACAACAGATAATCTTAATGTATCAATTTATTTTCATTATTGAGGAACTTGTTGAATGATTAATATTCAGATATATGGTGAGTGATATCGATGGCTGTGGCTGATAGCGGTGGCTGATGCGCAACTGGTTTTCGTGGAAGGCGCGGAAGGGATGCCGAGTCAATGAGTGGGGCGAGGCAGACATCACCAATGCCGCCTGTTGGCGGGCCCACCAGACAAGACCCACGGCGCGCATGGAGCGTGAAGATTAAATCCAACACAAATATTTAATCCATAATTTTATTGAGTTTTAAATATTGTGTCATTTCAACATGATGACAATTGTTTATGAATCTAGACATTATTAGAATCTGTGTACAATCTTCTGTAACAGTATCATATTATAGTATATATGGATTATTTAAAGATTCATTATTGTTCACAATTCATGAAATCAATAAATAAGGGGGGGAATCTATTTAAATATATGAAAATAAATATATAAATAACTTTTTGTGTTCTATGTAGTACAGAAATGCAATTTTTAGAATTGATTATAGAATAATCATATAATGATGATACAATTTAGAATTAACGTTTTAATAATTGGAAAAAAATACTCTATAAAAAAATTTTCTTTGAAATTAAAATACAATATGGTTTTTATCTGAAAATGTTTAAATATTTTAAATGTTTTATTATATAATAAGCATATATGAAGAAATAATGTTATGTATACTGAACTGCATTTTCTTGATATATTATCGTATTTGCAAACTGTTAATATTCTTTCGTTAATTTCTTTCTTTCGTTACAACTGCTAATATTCTTTCGTTAATGATAACATTCTTATTCATCAGCTATATTGCGAGCAAAGCAAAGATCAAAATTCTGGATTTGAAAATGCATCTTTTGAATAACTTCTTGGATTACAGCAGCTAGGATTACTCATTTATCGAAATTTTCATGCAGTAATAATTAATTCACCTATCAAATATTCATATTTTAAAAAAGTACTTTTCAAATATCAAGCATTTGAAAACAGAAAAGATCAATGCTATCCAAAATTGAAGTTTTAAAAACAGAGAAACAAAACGAAGAAAAGTGTAAGACAGACCAGAAAGCAATAATCTATTTTCGCTCGTACACTGACAAAATTTTAGGATTTATGTCGAAATCTATAGTCTATAGCCCTAGCTTCAGAAATCATATTATAATAATCACAACTTTTGCAAACATATATATATAACTTATTTATATATAACTATAATAACTATGACTATAATCTATGAAAATTTCGTATTTATTTTAATAGAAACATAAAAAATTCATTATTTAGCATATTTGCAATTTATAGTTATGACCTTTTCCTACAACTCAGGGAATTTGTAGAGTTCGTGCTACAAAAATTTTTGTCTGTGGAGGCCAGAAACAAATGAAATTAGGCTTTTGTACTTTTAGGTGAAAAAAAGCGAACTTCGGTGAGGATTAAGGCAACTGGTAGTCAGAAAGAGCAAGATCTAGACTGTAAGACAAGTGGGACAGAATTTCTTTTATTTCTCGTGTTTGCTGTTTTCCAAATATTTCTTGTAGAATAACAAATATCTGGCCGAGCATTGTTATAATGAAAAATTTAAATGCGAAAATGGAACAATAGCCAAATGTTATGGGGTTTCTGAAATTCACAAAAAGCAATTGACCTATAAAATAATATCATCAATTAATTTTCCAACATACAATATTTCAAGATTTTTATCAAATATATTAGTTAAGATATTTGGGAAAACCAACTTTTATATTAAAGATAGTTGGAGTTTTTGTAAAACAATAAAAGATATTATTATTCTGAAGAATTATAAGATGATTTCATTGGATGTAGTATCTTTGTTTACGAATATACTATTAGATTTATTTAAAGAAATAATAGAACAAAAATGGATAGAAATTAGTACATACATGAAATTAACAAAAAATTAAATATACAAAAGAGGTAGAATTAAACAATGAATTAAGTTTTTTGAACGTCAATAATATTAGAATTAGTAATAACAGAGTAACATTAAATTAGTATAGAAAACTTACATGGTCAGGTAGGTTATTAAATTTTAACTCACACCATCTATTCGGAAACAAGATAGGTGCTATAAAAGGAGTCTTCGATAGAGCAATCAAATTGTCACACGAAGATTTAGAAAAGATAATTTAAAATTAGCTAAAGAGATGTTCAATAATAATGATTATCGATTAGACCTTATAGACAAAATGATTGCAAAGAAAGTAGATCAGATTTATAAGAAATAAAATCATAGTATTACCATATGTAAAAGGGTTGTCGAAAAGAATTAGAAGTACTTTCAAAAGACATAATATTCAAGTTTACTTTAGAAACAATAATAATATAAGAAGAGTATTTAATAATTGTAAAGATAAGGATGATAATTGTTTGAAAACGGAAGTGGTATCCAAAATAAATTGTAAAGATTGGGACAAATATTATAGTGGACAAACGGGGAAATACCTAAAACAAAGAATATATGAACATTAATATAGCTTACGAAGCATGAATCATATATCTGGGCTAAAAGAACATAGTTTGGACTTGCTACATTCTTTCGATTGTGAAAATGTGGATGTTTTAGAACAAGGTATTAAAAATAAATATAAAAGAGAAACTCTTGAAAATATTCATTTTCAAGAATCGCAATAATGTAAATTTAATGTTAGAGTCAAGTAAATTAGACAGTACTTGGCATTCTTTATTAATATAAAATTTATATTTAAGTCAGGAAGGTGGGGGTCCTATTAATATTATGCCAATAAATTTAGGGTGGTGATAGGATATATAAAGTAGCATGGTGGCATTTTTTTATTTTAGTTCAGTTCCTGATAAACCGTAGTTCCGGGATGAACCGTAGCGGTTCGAAACGTCAAGCACCAAAGGAGAAAATAAGGTGATTGGGGCAGTCAGATTGTCCTTTGCTAATTAGAATATAGTTTATTATTTTTATTATTTTTATTATTTTTATTTTATTTTATTTTATTATTATTCTAATTTATTAGTTTTAATTTTTAATCTAATTACATTTAGTAATAAGTTTTATCTCATATTCTTCGGAGGTGATAATAAAAAAGAACAGTATGACTGTCATTATTTTAGTTAATATATTATATTATAAGGACTGTAAGACCGATAAAAATATTTATTAATATAATGAAAAATGAATGCCTAGTATCTAGTCTCTCGTTCTCGCCCGTTTCCTCTCAATGCTCGTTTCAAATGCATCAATTCTGTTTCATAGAGTCGTCCATTTGACTTTTTTCTGCAGTTCATAATAAACTACACTCTTCGAATCGTACCAAATGTATAACATTATCTTGTTTGCGTGGATTTCTCTTGCAGATTTTGGATGTGATGTTCCTGGTTCGCCGGAATCCATCCACGATTCTTGCGCTTTGAACTATCGTCATAGTTTCATTTGTAATATCCAGTAACAATTCAACTTCTTTTCGTGGTACTGAAGAAAAAATTCCGAAATCAAAAGACCATTTTGGACATTTCGCAGCCTCAGTTGGTGTGGCAATTAATTTCCTAACTTTTGTAAGAATCCCAGTGATTTTAGACGCTTGAGAAGAGCTTAGTCTATTATTTCTAATAATACAGAGAGTTCTTCTTGCGTTTGACACGGATCGCCATCGAGGAATGAACTTGCGAAATGTAGAGTACTGAATGTTTATACTAACCTGATGAGCATGGGTGTTCGGGTTTCCATAAAGTTAACAGAAAGTTTATTTATAAATATAAAAACAGTTTATTTAATCACGGAAAGAATTTAAGGCATAAAAAACCTCCACCCAGTAAGTAGAGGAAAAAGCCGCAAATAATAATTTACACTGTAAGAATAACAAGTGATCTAGAGTCTAACTCGCTATATAACTAGAGTGATAATAACTAATTTTACTAATCTAATTTTAAAAGGCTACATAAAACAACTTACTCTGTGGCTAGCCTTAATTACAAACGCCCTTACCAGTACATACATGCAGAGGTATGGAGTACTCCTTCACGCTCATTCGAGCGTAGCGAGTCCAGGCACTCGCGTAGCTCCTGAGGTTCAATTGGGGGGAGAAGTGCTCCGCGAAATGCTCCTGCTCTGCGTTGCGGCCCCAACATCGCGGGCACGGCTCGCCTCCTTACCGCAACGACAGCCAACCGGCACAAACGCCGCTGGGAGCACTTCTCGGAGATCAGCGTTATTCGGATTCTCCACAAGAGCAAGGTCTCTTGTCACGCTGATGCGCCAATTTCAACACAATATACACATTTAAACATTCACAAACAGATACGAATTACAATAAAGGCGCGCGCAGATCTTAGCCAAAATGGATAGGCGGCTACTAACAAATCCCAAAAAGCGGTATCGAACAAACCTAGACGCACACGTTACGGAGGTCAAAGACGAATTGACGTCTCTTCCTCTCGTTCGATGATTCTGGACGTCATCAAGGACAGAGAAGCACAAGAACGCTTAGATTCTAAGCTGTTAACATGCCGTAAATACCAGAAGTGCACGTGCTTGACACGTGCGCTATGTCTAAACTACCAAACTATATTCCGAGGTCCTAATAAGGGTTTACGCCAGCTGGGATCTTAATAACTCAGTAAATGATTCTCCCGGAAGGAAAGAAAGAGAGCAGGATATATAGTTAGAGGATGAGCAAGATAGAGTTAGGAGTAGAGAGAGCGAGAGAGTGAGAGGGAGACAGTGAGCGAGAGTGAGAGGCCGAGAGAGAGAGAGAGGGTGATATATAGGTAGTAGGTGAGTGAGAGAGATGGAGAGAGGGAGGTGTCGGCTTAGCGCCGTGAGGGGGCGGGGCATCTACCTGCGTTATCCGTCCCTCAGCCCAACCGTCATTCACGAGACTGCAATAAGATTTGAAGTGCTCGAACAAGAAATGACCCTAATTTTTCATCTTTAGACTTTTTTGGCTGGCCCGAACGCTCTTTGACTGCAATATCAAAATCACTATTTTTGTAATGCATACTCACGGTATGCTTCTGAGAGGAAACGATGAGCTTCCGATTAATATTTCTCTAAATTAAATCAATAATGAAAAACTTCCCACTTATACTATTTTGTTCGCACGTAATTCGACATTTTCTACGCAAGGAAAAAAAATTATGTAAATAGATATGTTCACTTTGACAGATCAAAATTAATAAATCTTTCACGCTCTTTAGCATATGACAAAATATCGCGCAGAGAATGCATATAATGTTAATATAATAAATATGAACATTTTAAGTTGACTATAAAAACTATGCTTATTAGTAATTCCTTAAAGTATATTTTTAAGGTATACTTCGTCGTAAAAAAAGTATAATGTTACTCTCGACTGCAGCAAAGATCAAGGTAATTTATATGAATCTCGTATCAAAGTCAAATTAATTATCATTAAAATAACATATTATATAACCATTAAAAAAATGTTTAACTTATAAATAGGATGACATACAAGAAAGCTATTCTTAACATACGATACTTTTTGGTCTTGGAACTTTCAAGGTTTAATTATTAATTTCAGACAATCGTTAGCGTTGATTTTTTTTCGTTTTGTATATTTTTTTCGTTTTGTATACTGAAAATATTGTGTTTTTCTTATTTTAAATAATATCTGTTTTCGTAAAATAATGTAATAACTAAGGACTTAATACATAATCCATATAATTTTAATAAAAATTACTTATATCAACTTTATTTGAGTAATATGAAGCTTTTAGCAAACGAAAATGAGCCATCATTATAAATAATTACTAAAAAGATAAGTCGCAGTAATAATCGAGCCATATAATATCGATGTCTTACTTACTTAAAAATACGATAAATTAGAAGCCGTGGAGATCAAAAATATGAATTTTTCGAGCAACTCTATTTCATAGAAAAACCGGACGCATTTCCAATATAACCCAATCAAAATTTCCAGCGATGAATATCTTACAATAATACAATGCTTATAAATTTAAAATTAAATACTTATTACTTCCTTCTATACGATAATTTTCTTTTAGGGCTGTCGAAACCATGTTAAATTATTTATTATACTTTTATATGTGCGAATTCTACATGTCTACAAAGTTTAAAGGAAATTCATAAAATGTTATCGAAACGAAAATATTTTGAAAATATTATAATCACAAATAATACATTCAGTTTTCAACACGTTAACATTTTGACTTCGCTATTTGAAGAATTGAATATGAATGTTGGATGAACATATAATAGTAGAAAATAAAGGGAATGGTTAGCGAAAATTCTAAATATTTAAAAATTTATAATAAACTGAGTTTCTTGTTCAATAGGTATTCATTGTCGTTAACAAGTTATAATATATACATAAATAGACTATAACTTACTAATAATATATTAGGTTGTCAAATATCTCCCTTCCGTTTTTTTGCTCTTCATTCAATGCTTTATAAAAAGTGTTACAATGGTCGGATTAACTTCAAATATTCGTCGTTTTGTTGAATAATCTGTTTCCATCTAGACGGCAACTTCATAATACCCCTCTCGTAAGAACCGCTCTCCTTATTTGCGAATAACTTGAACAGCCACTTTTCACAAGCCTTTATTAAGTCCAACTGTACACCACCAAGGGCGTCCGACATGGACAGGAACAGGCGCTATGTCCGGGCTATAGGGTGGATGCGATAAAACCTCTCATCTGAACTCCCGTAGCTTCTGATGAGTCATCAACGAAGCGTGTGGACTGCCGTTGTCCTGGTGGAACACTACACCCTTCCTGTTGGCCAATTATGGACGCTTCTGGTCGATGGCTTGCTTCAAGCGGTCCAGTTGTTCACAATAGATGGTTGAATTAAGCGTCTGGTCATATGGGAGCAGCTTCTAGTGGGCGATTCCCTTCCAATCCCACCAAACACACAGCAAAACCTTTCTGGCCGTCAATCCCGGGTGGCCACTGTTTGGGACGGTCCACCGGCCTTGGACCACAACCGTTTTCGCTTGATATTGTAGTATGTGATCCATTTTTCGTCGCCAGTCACCATCTGCTTTAAAAATGGGTCGAGTTCATTCCGTTTTAGCAGCACATGGCAGGCATTGATTCGGTCCAGAAAGTTTTTTTGCGTCAAATCATGTGGCACCCAAACATGAAGCTTTTTTTGTATTCAGCCATCTGCAGATGGTTTAAAATGGTTTGGTGACTAACTCTCATCTCCTGGGCGATGTCACGAGATGTCACATGTCGGTCTAACACAATAAATTCCATAATTTGATCGGATTCGTCGTCACAGGTCTTCCACCGGCTGGCTTATCCATGGTGTCGTCTTCACTGGCCCTGAATCGTCGAAACCATTCCTCTGTGGTTTGAAGTGATAGCGTGCCATTTCTTAAAACACCATTAATCTCATGGTACGTTTCTCCAGCGGATTTGCCTTTGACGACGAAAAACTTTGAAATAGCGCGAATTTCGGCATTATTAAACTCGATGTTTACACGGCTATAACTTTTGAACGCAATATCCAAACTAATTATGCATAGCGTCGTTTTGTACGTTATGTCAAGACCTTTCAAATGATGTATAGTATTTCCAGATACGAGCTCTGTAGCGCTTTGTACATAGCCGCGAAATTCATAAGACAAAAGGCCGGAAGGGATATATTTGACAACTTAATATATTCTCTAAATAATTTCTCTTCCATTCGTTTTAGTTTGACGTATTTTAATATAGGAATGATTTTACTTTAAAAAAAGAATAATGTAGTTCATTATTCTTATATATAATTTATTCATTATTTTCAATGACTTTTTTATGATATTTTATATTATTTAATAATTGAATATTTTAATGTCTTTAAAAATTATTTTTATATTGAAATTTATACAAGATGAGAAAGGTGTAAATACGAATTTTAAATCGTTACCGATTCATAAATCAAGAAGATGGAAAAAATTCTGTAGAATGTCATATTTTATAGTTGAATTAGAAATTCGATAGTTACAAGTATCATTTATACGTACAATCTTTAATATTTTATAAATATTCTAAAAATGAAGAATTCCAAATTAATAAAATGAAAAAATTATAATAATGTTTCTATATATTTATATTTAATTATAAATATTTCTATTTGCTATATAAGTTTGTAATTTATACATAAAATTCATTTTGTATTGTTATACATATGTTTTATTTCTTATGATTATTTCGTTTAATATTATGTTTATACATTAAGTTTTGACTAGTATAGAAGAAAGCCTTATAAATATATAAGCAACGAAGGTAGATGATAATAGAAGTGTAAAGCCTGTAGGCATGCGGGTAACTATTTGTTGGGGAACATTTAATTAGTAATGTTCCCCGAAATCCAGATGGCGATAGTACGAGTTCCACAGTGCCCCGGCCACAACTACCATATATGAAATTTATGTGCAGGATGTTCAATTCTAGAAATAACTAGATTCTATAAAAATAGCTTTTCTGCACTTCAAGTAATATTGAATAAAAAAAATGATTTAGTTATTTAAACGTGAATCGTCACTTTGGACATATTAAAAATATATATCCCTACAGAAAATGATTTATGAAAGCTGCTTCAAATTCTTTGAAGATTTTTTTTCCATGATGCTTTAAATTTTTTCCATTTAATTTTTTTATTCCGAAATTTTATATTAAAATTTAATAAAAAACATTTTTCTAATATCAATTGTTTTTGTAGAAAATACTTATTCAGGATGCGTGTAATAAGAGCTTAAATTATCGGGATTATAGTAGGTCGGGAACTTCTTTAATACATGAATTTAATTTAAAGCTATTATATATATATATATATATATATATATATATATATATATATAAACTTATAGAAAAAAAATTCTTGTCATTTTTACACCGTCAATATATAAATGAACTTGTTTCTACAACTATTGTTATTTAGTTGTTGGTCTCATTACTTTTTTTTCATTATGACTAGTGCAAAGCGTGTGAAAAAGCATCGCATTGTGAAAAAAATATTTAAACAGGACTTGACAAAATTTATGTATTTTGTACGAACCAGATTAATTACGAACCAACACTTATCATTAGTTATCATAATATATATGTATAATCTGCAGTGTAGTAGATATGCGTTTACTCGTGAATCATAGGGTCATCGGTTCGAGTTCGGTCGGTCGGGTTATGTTTTTAAATAAAATCATATTATTTGTAATGTAAATTGATCAATATTAATAATATATATACATATTGTAACGGGGTACTTAATTGTTAAACACTCGGTAGATGTACCCGTTAACAGAGGTGCAAAGAACCCCGAACGGATTAAATTGTTTAAAACAATCTTTTTGGACCGTAGGTTCTTTGCTGTTATTTAATCCTCAGACTTACCTTTACTTACCCTGGAAATTATATAAATAATAATATATTTGGATAAATTATCAGTAATCCAGGGAAAGACAGATTAATGATCAGGTACAGGGAGGAGAATGTGTCTAATATTTTCTACTATATAAGACAAAATAAAATCAAAAGTAAATTTATTTTATTAATCAATAAAATAATTTAAATTTTTATTAAATTAAATAAAAATTTAAATAAAAATTTAAATACGCACCCGCGTATTAGCTAACGCCCGTATCCGTTCACACAGGGTGTGAGAGAGGTGAATTTATAAGTCTAACGGAGAGACAGAGCAACAAGAGCGCCACCTTAAGAAGAACAAGGTGTACTATCAAATAAAGATGAATGTGCGCTTGCTACTCTTGCTATCTTAGTCTATGGTTATATCTCTCCGTTTCTCTCACACTACTAAAATTAATTCGTTATATCTAATAATTTCAATCGGGAAGAAAACGAATAAAGAAAAGTAAAAGTATATAATATTGTACCGAAAACTAAAAGCACAATAAATATATAAAAAGAAAAATACACCAACCTTAATACACCGACGCCGAAAAAATACGACCCAACGACGAAATGAACGTGAGCTCCTTGGTGTTAGATAACCAGCCGGTTGGAATGCCTTTCCTCGGCAATAATCTTTTTATAAACAAGAAACTATCTTTTGCACAATTCATATCAGTGAACGAAATTTCACTATCACGATTGAATCTTAATAATGATTTTCAATATTCGACAATGGCTAAGAGAATAAAAAAGCAAAATTTTTACTAACAACTTGACATGTAAAATAAACTAACTATATTATAATAATAATTTTCCTATATTATATTCCTCTTTATTCTCTTTCTCTGTCTCTCTTTTTCCCTTTTTCCCTCCCTTTTTTCCTATTGGTTAAAAATATTAACATGTATAGGTCGAACTAACCTATACATGTTACAACGTATATATATATATATATATATATATCTGTGTGTGTGTGTGTGTGTGTGTGTGTGTGTGTGTGTGTGTGTGTGTGTGTGTGTGTGTGTGATAATGTAACCTCGTATATCTAATAATAGTATATATAAATATAATATAATATTTTGTATGGGAGTCCTTAGACACTATAAGGAATACGCCCCTGAGATTAATTGTTTTATTAATCAAATATCGAGCCGGTATTGAGTCCCGGTTGACAGAGTAGAAGTGTTACACAACGGGTTAGGTGAATTTATACTTAACCTTTTTAGACCGTAGGACCCTTCGAAATCTTCCACAAACTTACCTTTACTCCTATATTCCTTTTTCTTAAGTCGATTATCCTAATAAAGAAAATTCCTAAAAAAAAGGAGGGAAACCGACCGGTTATTTAACACGATCTATATAAGAAAATAATAATCAATTCAGAAAACAAATTTTATTATACAAAAAAAATTATTATTCATCAAGAACTATAACTAATTATCTATTCTAACCTTATCTATATTGCACGCACGTTCATCTAACGCACGCTACACATACACACATACGCAGAGAGAGAGAGAGAGAGAGAGAGAGAGAGAGAGAGAGAAATACGAGAGAGAAGGGATAATACAGTGGAGTAAAGAATTAAGTATTGGAACGCCACCTGACGGACGGATGGGGAAGCGCTTCCTCCGCACAATATACACACGTATCGCAACTTATCTAATAAATCGTGTGCGGAGTTATTATTCTCTTCCATAAATATATAGGAGAGTCACACCACTCTAACTTTTGTTTCTCACTAATTGAGGTTTATCGAAGTTTTGCTAAATTGAAGACTTTGATTAAATAATTGGGATTTGCTTCAAATTAGAATTAAATCACTCTAATAAATATGGCAATCCTTACTCGATCACTGCTCACGTGAATATATATTTTTTTATTAAATAAATAAAAGGGAAGTGAAAAAAATGTAAACTTTTTACATCCATGTTTAGCGAGGAAAAACGGTTAATAATAATATTATATTGTATCTAATCATATATTAATATATTATACTTAATCCTCCATCTCTCTCTATCTCTCTCTCTCTCTCTAATAAATACAATTCTAATTATAATTCTCTCTCTCTCTCTATCTATCTCCCTTTTTCTATTATTTGGTCGCTATAGAAAATCTCATATTTATGGGTTTAGAATAGCTTTTGATCATTATTACATAACATGTGAAATAGTTGTCAGAAATGCGTTTCATCATATTTTTAAGTAAGCGTATACTTTATAAAATCAACGTATTTTATATGTAAGAAAAATTACAATTAATATTAGTTATATGTGCAGTATGAAAAACATAAGAAAGTATTATCTTGTATAATTATATTTAACAAAAGTAAAATAGTTAGGCGAGTTTGATGTGTCTTAGCATAGCAAAAATTTTAAATACATCTTTCATGTATTTTATAACAACTTTATATAAAATATTTTTCTAAATTTAGTAATATATTAAGACAAAAATGTATACAATAACGTCTTAACATAATGGATCATTAAAACTAATGGCTAAGTGCATTTTATATGCATCCCTATAAATAACAGCATGTATAGTTTACACAAATATATCTAAAACTCTAAAAAAAATAAATAAATAAATAGTTTGAACGGAAATGCGGCTTAATAAAGTAATGAGATCATTTACCAATAGCCGAGTTTATTTTCACATCATTTAGTCCACGCGTGGACTCATAAAAAAGAGTTAATTGTCTTGAATCAGCAATATTTTTAGGTAAACATTCTTCTGATATTTTTGCTGATAATTCATTATTATTAAAAAAAGTAGGTATAAACTTTCTACGTCCGTTCCCATAAAACTTATGCTGTTTTTAAATAATTAATTTTTGCATGAAAAAATTTTAAAGTTTATACAGTAATCTCAATAAATGAACCTTTATTGGTCAATCGCATTCAATTTTGTAACTACATAGGTGTTGAATCTCCAAAAATATAAATACATATAATTTATAATTTATTATGATTGAATTATAGATAGCATTTATTTATAACAAGATATTATTTATTTATTAGAACAGGTTATATAATATTTTTTGAAGGATTGTGATTTAAGAGTTCAATTTTCGCCTTCAAAGAAATTAGAAAACACTATTTTGTTAACAGATTCCGAAAAATTCGATTGACAGGAATCCAATTTGGACCATTGACAACCTTCAATTTGGCCAGTTAAGTCCGGCACTTAACGATAGTAAATAATCAGATGCCCTTAAGACCTGAACTCAAGCTTCTTTATATATATATATATATATATATATATATATATATATATATATATATATATATATATATATAAATTGTTAATATCCTAAATTAAAAATTTTAGAACTTTTAAAGAGAATTCTTAAACCGTATATAAGAATATCTGACTTTTACACAAATTTAAAATAGTAATCATTTGATTGATTATGTAGTATATATATGCTTTAATCCTGTATATAAATTTCCTTTATATTTATTCCTGTAGACAAGGCTTTGACAACATAATTTTGTTACTATGGGTGTTTTGCCATTCGTTCGGTTCGTGCAAGAAGTTATGTGGCAATTTAAGTACTTCTCAAGATATATTTATTTTCTTTGTATATTCTTTCTGAAGATTTGATTAATTTATCCTAAATGAATTCTAATTTAAATTGCGCAATTAATGAACAGTAAACCATTTTCATTATGATTATGTACTTTTACCTTTGAGTCTATATATTTAAGTTATTTAATTTATTTAAAAGTATATTTCAAACTGAGAGTATATATATTTAAGTTGAATTTGGATTTGTTTACCTAGAACTTGTGGACTTGTATGGACTTATTCACCTACATATTTGTGGAAACGGACCAGGCAATTTCATAGCTGCTTTTTATAATAATAATGAATTATCTGAAAAAATAGCAGAAGAATGTTCACCTAAAAACGCCGATGATTCAAGATAATTAACTCTTTTTTATGAGTCCACGTGGACCAAACGGTGTTAAAATAAACTCGGCTATATATAAATGATCTTACAATTGTATGAAGCTGCATTTCCGTTAAAACTATTTATTTATTATTATTTTTTAGAGTTTTAAATTTATTTATGTAAACTATACAAGCTGTTATTTATAGGGGTGCATACAAAATGCACTTAGACATTTGTTTTAATGATCCATTGTTTTAAGAGGTTATTGCGTTACATAATTTATTATTTATTAATCTATTTCGGAAGATTTTAGAAAAATATTTCGTATAAATATTAGTTAGTTATATGAAAATTAAATATATTATTATGTATGTATTTTTATCTTAATAAATTACTGAATTTAATAAAATATTTTATATAAAGTTTTTATAAAATACATAAAATGATGTATTTAAAATTCTTACTATGCTAAGAACACATCAAACTCGCCTAACTATTTTACTTTTGTTAAAAGTTGTTTTTTTGCAGTTTCATTTTTAATAGCGTTTTGTAATATAACTGATTGATTTCATAGACAAAATAAAAATTCTGCAGCGTCCTGTTGTACATTCCTTTACAATCCTAAATTTCTAAGATTGGTTCTAAAAAATTCTAAAAATGGTCGGTTTTTTCTAACCGCGGGAGTGGTCTACGTATTATTTAGGCCATCCCATCAACAGCTCCCACGACTTTGTGTATTTTTCTTCGTCAATCATTCCTCCTAGTTTCTCCTTTTCTAGGCCCAAGAGCGCGGGCCGAGATCTGTGCATCGTGATTGGTTGATGAACACAGGCGCGTAGCGGAAAACCTATTCGCAACAGCTCAAAATTGATTCGACATTTACACATAACTTTTCATTCTCGATCCCATCGTCATACGTTGATCACTTATTTCAGAAAGACTATATATATACATATATATATATATATATATATATATATATATATATATATATATGATATGCATCGGGGATCTGCCGTAACAAGCACAAATACTTATGAATATATTGTACATAAAATTATTTAATAAGAGATTAACTTTTTAACACTCTTATATTGCCTATAAATAACATTATTTACTATGTACTTACTTTGTGCATGATCTTTTTATATTATTGATAAATTCTAATTATTTGTGGTACATTATATGTACGAATCTGATCACATACACTACATACGTATAATAATAACCTCTGATCAGAGGCTATTATTATATTAAAGCCTTTTACTATATACTATAAAACTATATACTATATATATTAAAGCGTTTTACTATATCTAATGGCGCGGTAGCGTCACAATATATTATATCAAATCAACTTACTATATGAAGCGTCTTAATCTGAACTTTTTTGCTATGTATTTCTATAAATATATATATATAAAAAAAAGTGTTTCTGACATAAACTGCGTTTTAGCCAAAAATACCATCAGGAAACGATTCTTTAGATCATAAATAGTCAATAGTATTTGGAAAATTATCGATAAAGAACTGATAAATAATTTTTTTCTTAGATTAAAAATTCGAAATCTCAATTTAGAAGTAAATAGTGTAGCGGCCACGCCATACCGGCGGTTCTCAAACTCGCCATCGTGGCGCTACCACGTCACTTGATAGTCGTTATAATATACTTAATATTTTATTTAAAATTTTATTGTAATTCATAATGTTTATTTTAATTTCAAAAAGACATTCATAAAATGATTCATATCAATTAAAATAGTTCGAAATGTAAGAGAGAAATAATTTGCAGTTAATATAATTAAAAAAAATATATATATATATTATATAATATCATATCATTTCATATCATATCGTATCATACTAATCATATCATATCATATCATACTAATCATATCATATCATATCATATCATATCATATCATACTAATTTATAAAGACAAAGCGTGTTTTTGTTTGTACACGATAACCGAAAAAACTACTGAACCGATTGTTCTGAAATTTGACATATAGATTCTATATTATTTTGGGAAGGACATAGGCTATGTTTTTTATTGAAAATCATTTTACTTTCATCAATAAATTAAGTTAATGGTTTTAACAATCAGTTCCACCAGCGGCCACTAGGTGGCGTCTTGAATCACGAACATCAACTCAAAGTAGTCCGTTTAAAGTATTAATAGCAGGCCAGTTCAAACGAATGTTCATATCCAACTTTGGGATTCGTATCCTAAAGAAGGTGTGGCGTTAGTTGGTATTACCTTTTTTGTTCTTCAGGTTAATCTGACACTACACTCACACCTTATGGATATCTTTTGATTTTTGTAAATTTTATTTTCTCTTACGTGAGAAAATCTGTCTCTCTCTCTCTCTCTCTCTCTCTCTCTCTCTCTCCCTCTCTCTCTCTCTCTCTCTCTCTCTCTCTCCGTATCTCTGTCTTCCTTTCTCCTTCTCTTATAAAATATAAAATTATATTTTTATTTTTATACATTATATTACCTTCAGAATTGTGACAAGAGACTGTTTGTTCAAGCGTAACATTGAAGATTTATATTCAGTTAATAATATAAAACATTATAATAAAATAAATTACTCCTGTGCTAAGAAAATGAGAACAAAATTATATTAGTCTGCGTTGCCATCTATCCCTGCGGACTTTCCCGTCATTAAGGCGCATTACTCAGGGGCGAACCTATACCTGATGTGGCGCATGGTATTCGAGACTATAGAAGCCCTAAACTCCCACCCAGTTCTATCCAATCAGATACAACGTATTAAGCGACGTCCAATACGAAGCGCTCTATTAAATTGTAATATTAATTTGTATGAAATAAATGTGAATAGGAAATATCTTCGTAAATGCTAAAGAGGAAACATATGAGATTGTTTCGAGACACGCTCTAGTGCAGATCTAGCAGCACAGAGATCAAGTGTAAATTCCTGCACATATTGTAGTATTCAAGATATCTGTATATTGTTATAATAAACATACATTATATACATCAATAGAGTTTATGTCAAGTTAATATAAAATTATTCCACTTGTCCTTAAGTGTCCGAGTGGAGTGAAGGATACTCGAACATTTATTGTTTATAATTATAATCTTTCGTTCACGATTCAACATATGGTCCTTCGAGCCGGATCGCAGCCGGCATCAAGTTTGTTTCACTATCAAGACATCAAGTTTCAAGATCAACTCCAGACGTCAAGTTTGTTCGAACTGAAGAAATCCAGTTTAGTTAAGCTCAAGAAAAGGATTAAACAGTTTAATTACGTGTGAGTCTAGAGAAATCATTGAGTTTATATTACGAATATCACGAGGTCCAGATAAGGCAGATTGCCGATCAACAAGTAAGTATTTGTGCGGAATGATTACATGGTACTGCAACTAAACGACAAGCAGCCGAACTGTCGCCTATTTCACGAGTGACTACTAGTTAGTCTACAATATTGAAAAGAAGTGTCCAGAGAAAAATCACGCCTATTATTACACGCTTATTCAGAAGCGAGCAAGCTAGACATCGTGTTTCCAGAGTAAACATCAGCAGCATCGTCGATTAACAAGAGGCGAGGAAAGCTACATCTAGATCAAACAGAAAAGGAGCCATCACTGCAAGTTCAATTCAAGGTAAGAGCGTCTCCGTTTTAAACCTTATCCTCGCATCCAATTTCAATTCCGTAACTTAAATTATTAGTTTAATAAGGCAGTGTTTATAGAAAAAGAAAAAAAAATGACTGATATACAGTACGCCACCCTTATAAAATCACGCGGTACGATAAAGGGAAATTTGAGAAAATTATAATAATTAATTTTTTTTTAATCATCCGGATGCATTTATCCACGATATAGAGCCTCGAAAGTTAAAGTTAGAGGAATAATACATTTCATTTAATAAAGTTCAAGGGGACATTGATGTACTCGTTTTGCAAGCTAGAGAAAAGGAAACATTGGAAGCTCAGCAAGAAGTTGAACGCGATCAATTCGAAGAGCAATATTTTAAGTGCGCGCGAATGATAAGTGAACGAATACATGCTCTTCAATCTAATAATATACCAAGCGTAAATATCAATGCATTACCCCAAACTTTAACTATTCAACAGTCTAGTTCATTATTACCGAAATTAAATATTGCGCCGTATGATGGAAATCCGTTAGAATGGAAGGCATTTTATAACGCGTTTCGGTCGCTGGTTCATAACGTTAGTACGATTCCCATTTCACAAAAATTCTATCTATTGCGAGATTTATTACGGGGTGAATTAGTATCAATTTTAGACCGTTTAGAGGGATCGGATGAGGATTATGAAGTAGCATGGCAACTTCTCCGAGAGCGATGCGATAAACCGCGCAAAATCATAAGTGCCCATCTGCAAGCATTATTTGATCTTAATAGTATTACAAAGGAATCACCAGCAAATTTGAGAAAATTACGCGAAGCCGCGCAAAAACACGTGAGTTCACTAAAATTATTAAAAGAACCAATCGAACATTGGGATTCAATTTTAATTTTTATTGTAACCCAAAAACTAGATAAAATTACGCGAAGAGCATGGGAGCGCTCACTAGATGACCAGAACAAGCCGAAATTCGAGCATCTCATGAGTTTCATTGCTACACGCGAACGAGGGGATGATTTCGAGTCAAGCACTCTCGTTACTAACAAAAGCATACCACATAGCAGTAATCACGTTAAGCATAGTAATCCGTCGCGCGGTCACTCTTATGTTAGCACACAGCGTATATTTTCATGCAATTATTGTAAGGGGGAACACAGCATTTATGCGTGCGAATCGTTCTTAAAGTTATCTCCACGTGACGGCGGTAGCGCAGCGAAAAGAAATAATTTATGTTTAAATTGTTTGAGAGAAAATCACAGTATTAATCAATGTAAATTATCGGGTTGTAAGAAATGCCATAAGAAGCATAATTCTCTCCTACATATCGATTATACACATGAGACACTGCCGTTAGCCATGTTCGTTAAACACGGTAATTCTAATAAACAAGACACAGAAACTCGAGCTTCAAATAATGCGTGTGCAACTTTTCCTACCACTTTAACAGCTACATCCGAGTCGGAAGTGCTATTAGAAACAGCGCGAATTTATATTTTAGACAAATTTAAAAAACCTCGTGAATGCAGAGTATTATTAGATGGAGGTTCACAAACTAATTTTATTTCGGAAGAGTTAGCGTCGGAATTGAATCTAGAAGGAGAAAAATTGATCTACCGTTCGCCGGGCTTGGGGAAGTAATTACGAGAGCAAAATCTAAAGTTTCGGCAATAGTAAGGTCCCGAGTAAACGCTTATGAAAATCAACTAGAATTTGTGACGTTGCCTAGTATAACTGGATTCCTGCGATCGCGTCGCATAGATAGATGTAGCTTGAATATTTCAAAATCCATTAGACTCGCTAATCCCGATTTCATTAAGCCCGCGAAAATAGATGCACTCATTGGCACCACAGTATTTTATAAACTTTTAAGTAACGGTCAATTTGAATTAAACCCGCATGAGCAGTTGATTTGTCAAAAAACAGTCTTTGGATGGATCATAGCGGGTGAACTTTCAGCGCAATTTAATAAAAAACCGCAACGTTGCCACTTAATTACAAGTTTAGAACAACAACTAACACGTTTTTGGGAAGTCGAGAGTGTTCCCATTAAGCGTCACTTCTCTATTGAAGAAGAACAGTGCGAAAAAATATACAATAATACCACTAAACGTGATCAGACGGGACGTTATATTGTCGATTTGCCGTTTAATGAAAAACAGAATAAAATTGGACAATCATATACCATGGCCCTCAAGCGATTTTATTCGCTAAAAAAAAAATTAGAACGAGATCCAGTTTTAAAAACAGAATATACAACCTTTTTAAGAGAATATGAAAAGCTCGGGCATATGGAGGATATCACGCAACACAATCTACTGCATGAAGGTTACTATATCCCTCACCATGCAGTTATCAAGGAAGAAAGTGTAACTACTAAGCTGCGGCTGGTATTCGTAGTGTAGATCTAGCAGCACAGAGATCAAGTGTAAATTCCTGCACATATTGTAGTAATCAAGATATCTGTATATTGTTATAATAAACATACATTATATACATCAATAGAGTTTATGTCAAGTTAATATAAAATTATTCCACTTGTCCTTAAGTGTCCGAGTGGAGTGAACGATACTCGAACATTTATTGTTTATAATTATAATCTTTCGTTCACGATTTAACACTGTTTTTTTTTAGTTTGAACAAAATAAGTGATGTCAAAATAGGGTTTTATTAACAGCATCTCGAAACTATGTATGTATATATATATATATATATATATATATATATATATATAATATCGTCACTTCTACATAGAAAGGCAATATCCATCCTCTACTTAAAAAGTATGCTATTCGCATACCATTTTGCTTGAATTTCAACGGCTTCTACTGAGCAATATTGTATTGGCGTGTACGGACGGTTGATTACGATAACCCGTTGCCTCAAGACGATTTATATATGCAGTTGTGTGTTTGGATGATAGAATGCGATGTCCAGGTATCTCTGGGCGATTTCTACGGGAAATATTGTATTTAGTTGATGGAAAACGACGTCCAGATATGAGGAAATCAACTTCTATAGGAACATTCATGTTAAGACGGTAGTCTTTCCGAACGACTTCTACGGAAAGTATCGTGTTTAGTCGTTAGGAAGCTATGCTAGCTTTCTCGGGGCGACTTCTACTGGGACTATCGTGTTTAGTTGATAGGAAATAAAGTTCAGGTATATCGGGTCAACTTCTACGGGGAGTTTCGTGTTCGGATGATAGAATGCGATTTCCAGATGATTTGGAACGGCTTCTACGGGGAGTGTCATGTATAGTTAGTGGGAAACGATGTCCAGGTATATCATTACGACTTCTATGAAGAGATTAGTATTCTATCATTCGAACACGCACACTCTCAGTAAGAGTCGTCCCGGGATAACTAGATATTGTATTCTACCTCTCCAACACAAAAGTCTCTATAGCAGTCGTCTCGAGACATTTCCTATAGTCCGAACATGATGCTCTCTGTAAACATCGTCTAGAGACACCTGGACACCTTTTTCTACCGCTCGAACTCGAAAGTACAATTTTGTCCATTGAAGCCGTATTTAATATGCATATATATATATTGTATAAAATGGTCGGCAAAATATCAACTTTTTAAAGTGGACGCTACATTGAAACAGCTTTTTATACAGATGCGACAATAGGTAAATTACGGTCAATTATTTATAGAAAGATAGATTTTTATATATAGAGTACTTGTTACTTAGATATTATTGAATTATTTATGAAATCGGTTAAATTATTATCTCGGGCGAAGCCGAGACAGGGGGATGCTAGTATATATATATATATATATATATATATATATATATATATATATATAAGATATTTATATAATTAATGTAAATTAATTATAAATAAAAGCAATCGTTGTATATTAATTTTAACTGTTTTCATATACAAAAATATATACTAAGTTGATTTTATAAATATCGATTATACATAAATAATAAATGCATAAATATATACTACATTTATGCATTATGTATACAATTGCAAAACACAATGAACTAAATTTATTAACTAAATTTAATATCTATATGTATGATTATAAATTCAAAATGAAAAGCAAAACTATTAACTGAAAATTAGAGTATGTAAAGATATTATATATCTTAAAAACAATAGGCACAAATACATGAATGCACACAAAACTATACTGAAGTATAGCAGATCGTATAATGTTCATCACTAGAGAAATAATGAATATTTTAATATAAAGTACAACTGAAACTGTTGAAACTATACGCAAAACTAATCAATTTATATTGATGCAATGAAAATTGCAATAACTATTGAAACATTATATACAGCTATTATGAATGGAATCAAGTTTGCTATGTTATAAATGAATTTGACATATAACTTTATTTAACATTTTTAATGTTTACGTTGCCTAGCAATAATATTTTTATTATAAGATTTTTATTTTAATATTTTTGAGAATAAGCGTTACGATGCGTTAAAAGCTAATACTTGTATTGAATATGTGAATTTAATAAATACGCTCATTTCGATAAATATTCGATTGTTCCCCTTACCAGATATTGAAAATGTATGTACTTGTGTGTTTTCGTGTACTGATTACGAATATCGCAGTGGATTTTAGAGTAAATTCAACTTTAATGGACAATCACAAAAATCCATAAAAATAATTTTTGTTTTCGGTTTGTTATTGTTTAAATAAGTTTATTTGTTAAATAAGTTAAATAAGTTTGTTTGTTAAAATAGTTTGTTTTCGGAAAACATCAAAAGTTAAATAAAATATTTAAAACAAAAATTGTAAATCAGACCAAAATAAAAAATGTTCAATCTATATATTTTTTGTGTACAAGCAGTATTTCTCGAGAAAAATGAAATTAAAGATAAGATTCAACCTCGTGATATATGCCTATCCACATCAAATAGTGTGCAACCAGAAAATCAAAAATACTTTATGGACAGTTTAATTTTTGAAATTTGAATATTAATGTTTTATAATTTATCTTCTAACTTTTGAAAATCCAAAATAGATTCAAACAGAAGTTATAATTCCCATAAAAATACACCATTTTTATTCTTATATTTATTCTCTGTCAATTTTATTTCTGAAGAAAAAATTAACTTTAATGTAGTACGCCAATTTTGCGTAAAGTCCTTATTATACATTCTGCTCTTTATATACTCAATATAGGTACCTTATTGGATTACATTTTTCTCAAGAAAATACTATCTTTACAAAAAAGCTGTACAGAATAAAAAAATATATTTTGATCAAATCTGCACCTTTTGTTAAAAATATTTGTTGCGTTTCGCATTCAACATTCATCTTTACCTTGCACTGCTGTAAAATTATGAATTACAAGCAATAAGAAGAAAATTTGTGCTCATATATTCATAATGAAAGCGTGAATGCGTGAACACATTGCTCTATACACGAACACAAATTCATACAAGTGTGCTAACCGAATACTACTGCCCTGTCATTTTTATATAAAATCGACCAATCATATATTGATGCAGGCTGATATGTGCTTTATAGTGATGCTTTGTAGACCATGGTGTTGCCATCCGACGGACTGCTTGGTATTGCGATTTTTTGTTACCAATGCACCTATAGGCTTTACACTTCTATAACCGTCTATTTTCGATGATATAAGTAAGAAAGCATGTACGAAGACAAAAAATTGTCCTGAGTGCTATATACCTCGATCGAAGCACCACGAAGAACTACCAGAACGGTAGTAAATTTACTTCAACGTCTCATTTCCTCAATTTTGATTGTAGAAAGTTAAATAAATTTTTAATAAATATTCAAACATGCCTACCCAGATAATATTGCGTCCGCAGATTATCGACAGATTGCACGCTTGCAAGCGGCTTAATATTACTGTTTCTGCTTGCCAGGTACCGTACAATAAGCGCGTAGATTTCGCGCAAAGTTCTGCCGGCGTAATAAGCGTGAAAACTGCACGTATATTTGTATGTACATTGTCGATAGATTGCAGACATGATCGTGCGGGTGCGGGTAACGATGCTAGGCTCGCTAGGTAAATTAAATTTATTTTTGTTTTTTTTTGTGAAATAAATAAACAATTATATTTTATACAAAACAATTTTATTCACAATTAAATTTATAATTTATACATATATTAAAATATTGCAATATATTACAATTTATTACTAATAATTTCTAAATTTTTATTTATACTATTTATTATTTACTATTCCTTTTTTATTATGGTATCCACAATACGGCATGATAAAAGGTAAAGTGAAACTATTTAAATTCATGTGAAGCATCTTCTTCTGCATATGAATGAAGAGAAATTCCTTTTAATTTGAACAGCATAATTGCTGCTAATGATCAATGATCAACTATAACATATATGATTATTATAATTTGTTATGTAACTGATAAAAATTATTCCAAATATAAAAAAATTAATCTACATGATATAAATACGAAAAATTTAATCATGCCAGTTATCAAAATGAAATTCGCATTAAATAACATCAAAATATTAGCGAACAACAACATTCAGCTTTTGAAAAAATATTAAAACGATCCCACTTTGTGAGAGTTTGAAAAAATATTATTTGATATTCAATTAATCAAAATAACCACATAAACTGAATTGAAAATTTTCCATGGTATACAAAACATTTTGTACTTTTTGTATATAATTTATCCTAATTTCTTTTACAATAAGAAAAACTATAAATTCAAACAAACCTGCTTCAGTACATTCTTTGTTTTTCATATATTTTTTCCAATCCCCTAGGCCTCTGAAACAATCAAATTATATAAAACTTTGAAAAATTATATTTTATATAAAACAGTTTTTATTTACAATTAAATTGAAAATTTAGACATATATTACAATATTACAGTATATTACAATTTATTACTAATTATTTTAAAATTTTTATTTATACTATTTATTAGTTACTATACTATTTTTTATGGTATCCACAATACGGCATAATAAAAAGTAAAGTGAAACTATTTGAATTCATGTGAAGCATCTTCTTCTTTTAATTTTTGTTTTATGTTATTTTCATATATTGAATGAATTTTTATTATTTATTTTAGTAAAATTATAATAATTTTGGTAAAGTCAAATGCATTGATACAAAACATAGATATTTTCATCTACGGTTTCGAAATCACAGATTTAAGAGAGCCTACAGCAGTTGTCATGTGCACAAACATATTTTAGTTAAAGTCAATTAAAATATATTAATGCAACAATTTATTATTCCAAGTCTATATAGAAATATTATAACATGTGGTTAAATATTACAAAACATTCTAATACAGAACATTCCTTTTATCATTTTTTAATTATTAACTATTATATATATAATATTAACACCACCCATTAGATATAAATTGTTGCGCCATTGTTTATAATTAATCATCGTGTTTATAATTATTCAAATATAGTTTTAATTAATTAATTAACATCTAAAATGTTTAGAATAGATGAAAATTATGTAAACACTCACCTGAAATTATTAATAAAAGTTCGAAATAGACCAAATGGAAATGGAATCATTGAATTTAGAAATTATATCTTAGTAAATTGTAATCCTAAATGAAAAATTTGTATACTCTACTTTCAGTGGTCTTTTTTAAGAATTAAATTCAGTACGATATTATTTAATAATTAAAGAAACTTACCTTGTATTATTCAAAAATCAGAAATTCTTAAATCTCAATATGTTGAAATAACCGATTCTCAATATAAATTTAAGTTTTTTTTCTCTTTATTTTAAACAATAAATTATATTTATTATAGAAAAAAACTTGTACATATACTTATAAGTACAACCAAAATTGAATTTAGATTTCAAAAAGTTCGTGGAGCGTTTAAAATGTAACGGTAAAAAACGTGGAATTGCATGCGCAGTACCGAGGCGGGAAAATATAAAAATTCAAATATACAAAAATATGTTACATATTAAATATCTATTCGTGTTCATATAAGTTGTAAAAACATTAATAATAAATAAATAAATATTATTCGAAACATTATAATAGATCATATTTTCATCTATTAAAAAAATTAAAAGTTTAATTTTCAAAATACTTTTATTTTTCACATAAAATTACACTAATGCAATTATATGTAATTAATTATACTAAGTTACACAAATAAATTAAAATATAATAATTACATATGTGTGAACATAATAAAATGTATGATATAAATCTTTATAATTATATAATCTAGTCCTAAAAACTCATTAATCTGGTTTGCCCTAATCATCAACAACAATAAGATATATTTTATATAATTCAATTAATTATTTTTCGAATAATCTTCAAAATGTGTATTACTTCTAATAGTCCATCTATTATAGATATATATCTGTAATAGAAATTAAGTCCATATATCTGATGGAATCTAAATAGAAAAGAAATGCAATATTATATAAAACATTTTAAAAATAGAAGAATTTCAAATGCATACTTTTTTTAACATTATATTATATTTCTGCGATACTATTGTAATGTCACGTAATAGGTATTTTTCATAGAATTTCAGAAGTTATTTCAAAACAAATTTGAAATACTGACATATTCACATGGCGCACGTATACTATATATTGATATATACAGCATCCCAACAGCTGACTTATTCGTGGGAATTTAATATATATATATATATATATATATATATATATATATATATATATATTGTAACGGCGTACTTAATTGTTAAACACCAGGTAGATGTACCCGTTAACAGAGGTGCAAGGAACCCCGAACGCATTAAATTGTTTAAAACAATCTTTTTGGACCGTAGGTTCTTTGCTGTTATTTATTCCTCAGACTTACCTTTACTTACCCCGGAAATTATATAAATAATAATATATTTGGATAAATTATCAGTAATCCAGGGAAAGACGGATTAATGATCAGGTACAGGGAGGAGAATGTGTCTAATATTTTCTACTATATAAAAAATAAAATCAAAAGTAGATTTATTTCATTAATCAATAAAATAATTTAAATTTTTATTTAATTTAATAAAATTATAACAATTGGTATTCTAACCCTACCTAATACGCACCCGCGATCAACTAACGCGCGTATCCGTTCACACAGGGTGTCAGAGAGGTGAATTAATAAGTCTAACGGAGAGACAGAGCAACAAGAGCGCCACCTGACGAAGAACAAGGTGTACTATTTAATAAAACTGAGTGTGCGCTTATTATTCTTACTGTACCTACTCTATGGTTATATCTCTCTTTCTCTCTCACTCTTCTACAGCTAATTTATAACGTCTAATAATTTTAATCAAAAAGAAATTGAAGAAAAGAATAGAAGTATATAATACTCTATTCAAAACCAAAGACAGAATAAATATATAAAAAAATGCACCAACCTTTATAAACCGACGCCGAAAAGAAACAACCCAACGAAGTAATTGGAGTGAGCTCGTTGTTCAGAATACCGGCCGGTTTGTGTGCCTTTTTTTCGACAAGAATCTTTGATACCAAAAAGAAAAACTTATTGCCTTGTCATTATAATCGGTTTATATTCCACCTCACTATCACAATTGATTAGTAACAATATCTTTTGATATTTTACAATGGCCAAGAGAAAACAAGAAAAATTTACTAGCTAGATTTTTGCCAGGTAAAAACTATATTATAATAATAATTTTTCTATATTATATTCATCTTTATTCTCCTTCTCTCTCTCTCTCTCTCTCTCTCTCTCTCTCTCTCTCTCTCTCTCTTTCCCTTTTCCCTCCCTCTTTTTCCTATTTGTTAAAAATATTAACATGTATAGGTCGAACTAACCTATACATGTTACAATATATATATATATATATATATATATATATATATATATATAAATAATTTGCTCTTGCATATAGCCGGCAATAAGTTTATTCTTTTGCTCCAGATTTTGAGCAAAGACGTACATTCATATTTCTGACAATCTTGCGCAGCAAAAGAAATTTCGCAATATACGCGCAAATTACGAATGAATATACATCGGATGTCGTGCATAATCATGCCTGGCATACTCTGCTATCTCGATACTAGTGGCGAATCGTTCTTAGAATTAATAACATTTAATTTATTTAATAATTAATAACATTTCATATATTAATTAATAACAATTAATTAATAACATAGAATTAATACCCTACTTTTTCTAAGTAGGGTAAAAAAAAAGAAAATTCGTACAAATTTGTCTTCTGCTCCACATAGTGCTAGTGTTTCAAAGTAATTATTACAAATTTTAAAGATCATTTACATACATAATTCGACTGTCGAAACTTGTAGCACAAAGCAATAAATCAAATAAAATTTGTTTTACAGTTCTATGTATTGTATAAACAAAATGAGATGTCGAAGTAAATTTATAATGCACGAAATCTCCCGCAACTGACAATCACTATTTTCGTAGATAAAAAAGAGGATATTTTAGTTTCGGCATATTAGAAAAAATGTCCCAACAAACAGCAATCAGTACCGTACATATATTATCGAAATAAAAAGAACCCTGATGCTTATTGTAAGATTTCAAATTCATATTTTACCTAAGTAATTATAAGAGAAAATTAAGCGAAACAAATAAATATGTGTAGACTATATTTTATATTATACATTTTTTTGTACTTTTGACATATAAAAGAGATTTTATATTTCAAAAGAACATGAAGCGTGCAAGTACGCAGTTCATGTATATATACACACGCAACAGACAACGTTCCATGAGTGAGTCGAGTATCTCGGCGTGGGCCTTCTTATCAATGTATCATCTATCAGCTGCATAGTACGTCCGAGTGAGAGAGAAAACAAAGATGTTTACTACATCTGGTTATACTGCTTTTATACTCTGCTTCACAGACTCCGCTTATTATATGCATTATATTTGTATTGTGAAGGCCCTCCGGTAAAAGTGATATATATATATATATATATATTACTGGCATCCTCCGTCTCGGCTTCAACCGAGATAATAATTTAACCGCTTTCTTAAACAATTCAATAATATCTAATAATATAATAATAATATGTAATAATAATAGTAAAAAGTACTCTATATATAAAACTGTATTTAATATACATATATATGCATATTAAATACGGCTTTTATGGAGAAAATTGTACTTTTGAGTTCAAGTGGTAGAAAAAGATTTCCAAATGTCTCAAGATGACGTTTACGAAGGGTATCGTGTTCGGACTATAGGGCATGTCTTGGAACGACTGCTATAGAGACTCTTGTGTTGGGGAGGTAGTATTTGATGTCCAGATATCCCGAGACGACTTCTACTGAGATTGTGTCTGTTCAAATGATAGAATAGGAATCTTCATAGAGGTCTCTTAGACACTACCCGTAAAAGTCGTTCCATAACACCTGGAAATCGTATTCTATCATCCGAACACGAAACTCTCCGTAGAAGTTGTTCCTACATACCTAAACATCGTTTCCTACAAACTAAATACGATAGTCCCAGTAGAAGTCGTCCCGAGCAAGCTAGCATCGCTTCCTAACGACTAAACACAATACTCCCCGTAGAAGTCTTCGGAAAGAGTACCGTCTCAACACAAATCTTCCCATAGAAGTTGATTTCCTCATATCTGGACATCGTTTTCTATCAACTAAATACAATATTCCCCATAGAAATCGCTCAGAGACTCCTGGACATCGCATTCTATCATCCGAACACACAACTGGCTATATAAATCGTCTTGAGGCAACGGGATATCGTAATTAACCGCTCGTACACGCCAATACAATATTGCTCAGTAGAAACCGTATTTAAAATGTGTATATATAATATGTACAATATAATATACATACAATATATATTACATATTTCATATATGTTCATTTTTTGAATTAAATACCGTGAATATTTTCGTAGTGATACCAATTGAAATTCAAGCAAAATGGTATGCGAATAGCATATTTTTTAAGCAGACGATGGATATTGCCTTGCTATGTACAAGTGACGATATTATATATATATATATATATATATATATATATATATATATATATATATACATAGTTTCGGGGTGCTGGTAATAGAACCCTATTTTGATATCACTTATTTTGTTCAAACTAAAAAAAACAGTCTCTTGTCACAATTCTGAAGGTAATATAATGTATAAAAATAAAAATATAATTTGTCGTTACAAACTATATTCAGTATGATTTGGCATACACAACCATTTTATAAGATAAAGAGAAAGAAAGACAGAGAGGCAGAGAGAGAGAGAGAGAGAGAGAGATTTCCCCACGTAAGAGAAAATAAAATTTACAAAAATCATTTACAAAGATATCCATAAGGCGTGAGAGTAGTGTCAGATTAACCTGAAGAACAAAAAGGGTAATATAGACTAACGTTAGATCTTCTTTAGGATATGAATCCCAAAGTTAGATATGAACATTCGTTTGAGCTGACTTAGTATTAATACTTTAAGTGGATTATTTTGAGTTGATGTTCGTGATTTAAGAAGCCACCTACTGACCGCTGGTGAACCTGACTACTAAAACTGTCAACTTATTATTAACTGTTAATTTATTGTTAAAAGTAAAATGATGTACGAGAAACAATAAAGCCTATGTCCTTCCCAAGATAATATAGAATCTATATGTTAAATTTCAGAACAATTGGTTTAGTAGTTTTTTTGTTTATCGTGTACAAACAAAAAAATACGCTTTGTCTTTATAAATTAGTAATGATAATGATATAAAGTATGATATGATGTGATATATATATATATATATATATATATATATATATTTAGATATATAAATATATATGTTTATTATAATACTAATATATAAACGCAAAATTGCCTATTTTAATGAGATTTACATAAGATATTTTTTACTAAAACTTTGAATTTGTCATACCTTGTTGATACGCACAAACACTCTTTGTTATGTTTGTAGAGAAATAGATTTATTATTATATAGATTGAATACTTCCTGTTAAATTATTTTAGCTTTCTATAAAAAATAAAGCAAAAAATACTTAAAACTAAATATTGGATAGCATTGTAAAAGATATGTAAACAGTTGTGTCCACTTGGTCTTATTACAACCTGCGTCTTTGCTGCCCTAAGCAGGAAATGGTTTATGAGTTTATTGTTTAGATTCCTGAAGTTTTTTCATAGATTTTAATCTTCTCACAAAGGCTTGCAGAGTTTTTAATTTCGAGTATTATAGTTAGTCTTGATTCGTCCTTTCGTTTGAACAGGCGTCTTTTCTTTCCTTGTTTGAAATAAAGTTCAGGTTAAAAGATTATGTCGTGTATCTGTATTTTAATATTCTACCTATTATATTGAATAAAAATATAATAGGTTATCAGCCCAGATTTCACGAGTGAACTTTCCGTGATTTTGTTGATAGCGTAATCTATTAATAAAATAAAAGTTTTTTCTATTAAGTGAAAAATGGAATCCGTTAAAACAAAAAGCAATAGTCAGCATTTTAACGGTGCAAAATATAGTGTGTGTAAATTTAGAATCGGCTCTCTCCTATCTAAAGCTGATTTATTGCACGTACTTGATGAGCAAGTCCCTGCAGTAATGACAAAAGAGTGAAAAAAGTCTGAACGCATTGCAAAAGGTGTAATAGTGGAGTGTCTATATTTTATATATATTTTCTCGGTTTTGTAAAAGCCAATGATACAGCAAAAACAGTTTTGCAAAATTTAGATATGGTTTATGAGAGAAAAAGTCTGGCAACGCAGTTAGCAATTCAGAAGAAATTGCTAGGCCTGAAACTACAGGGAGATGACTCATTAATACAGCATTTCACTACTTTTGACGACTTAATTTCGGAATTACTTGCTGCAGGCACAAGACTGGAGGAAATGGATAAAGTCTCGCATTTACTGTTATCATTGCCTACTACGTATTATGGTGTCATCACAGCAATTAAGGTCCTGTCAGAAGAAAATATAACGTTGGCTTTCGTAAAATCCAGAATATTGGATCACGAAGTTAAATTAAAAAATGATAGTGGTGATATAACTAAAAAAATTCTTTTAGCTGGTGGAGAAGCAGCGACTTATAAAAATAAACTATTTAAAGCAAAAGATAATTTTGAAAAGAAAAATAATAGAAATAAAAATAACAAAATTATAAAGAATTTATAGTGTTTTGAATTATAAAGAATTATAGTATTATATATTAAAGAAATTATAGTGTTTCGAATGTGGCAGAGATAATCACCTCATAAAGGACTACAGATTCTTTAAGAAAAATCAACAGCAATATTCAGGAGACAATAAAACTGTACAGTGTGCGAATATAAAGCCTCAGGCTGAATATACAAATTTTATTAAAAATATTTTTTTACATTTACAAATTTTATTAAAAATATTTTTTTATATGTATAGTAGTTTCCCAAATAAATGATCAAAACCACCATTTTTAAGGATTTCTTCTGATTCTATGATAATTCAAAATATGTACAAAGCCACTATGATATTCGTCATTAGTAACCCAAAATACATAAATATATAAATTTTGAGCAAAAGCAGATGGGCGAAATAATTACAAGTACAGCGATAGTTGCAGCTATAGTTACTCAACAGAAACGTTTAGAGGTTCGGACTCCTCTTCATTTTGAAAAGATTGGACAATATCTCTCAAATCTCAGTAGGGCTCTACTATATATATATATATATATATATATATATATATATATATATATATATATACATATAATACTAAGCTTCTATACAAGGGTGACAAACGATACCGTAAACATCTTGTTGCTTAGTGCATTACGCCGATGCGTATGTATGACTCATTATCGCTTGGAAACCCAAGCCTGGGCAACCTCAACCTTAACGATTACTATATATTTATATATATATATATATATATATATATTATGCGAGCTCCACTTCTCAAAAATTATAATAAGCTACGTCCCTGAAAAGTCGGTAGCGCAGAACATTCTGTTTAGTTCTGAAAACCATTGCAATTAATTTCTCTACTAGTCGCTAATAAGAATGAGATCACGGATAGTCGCTGATGTCACCATCATCTTATCGTATATATCGGAAATTCGAGACTCTTAAAACAAAAATATATTGCTTTTTGTATTGAAACTACAGGTACATAATAATTTAAAACAAAACAAAAATTCTAAACGTTTTCGTTATTCTTGTCTTAGATTATTTTTCTGAATTCTAAATTGCAAACGTTTATATAATATCTGCTGACATTATTTCTTATTTCCTTATTAAAATTAATTAGATAGTCAAAAGTGCAAAACAAATATTTAATCTTATATTTAGGAACGCTACTGATTTTAGATAAAGAATGTTTTGATAACTTTTGGTTTAGAGTAGCTGTAAAATTCTAAATCGATCAATAGATAACAATTATTTACGTAAAAGAAAATGCAGTCACAGATCAAATATTGAACTTCATTAAACACATTTTGATGAAATACAACTTTAACAATTGCAATGAGTGAAAATTCATATTATTCGTTAAAAGATCTTTATTTTGATACATATAAAAAGACTAGAATATTTTTAAAAATGTATTAATTTTGTCTGCGTAATGTATAAGAATAATCATTTAAATAAATAGGGGGGGGGGACTACGAAGCCGTATAATAATTATTCCGGATAAATAAAAGAAAAGTTCTTTACTTCCTCCTATACGTAGAAGATATTCCTGTCGAAAGTTACAAAGATTTACTTGACTTTTCAAGTGGCGCAGCACGTTCATATTCTTGCCAGCAGTAAGATTAGCGAGAGTTAAGATTACGAGGAATTAGCGAGAAATAATAGGCCGAGAAGAGAAAAAAAGTAACAGTATAATATATATAATACAATATAACAAATACAATTTATATACGAAAGTAACGAACGCGCTACCAAAAGGAAAAAAATTAGGATCAGCTGAAAAATCGAAATAATTTCCCGCTACACCTCGAGGAAGGAGACACGAAATCGAGAATGTGCAGTTCTGCTGGCTATGTACATATAACAACAGCAATGATGACAACGACAACAATAATAACCGCAATAACAGTAGTAACAACGATAACAGCGACAACAATCAACAAACGCAACAATAACAACTTTTATAAAAATAAAGGAGCGCTCAAACCGAGAATTCGCAGCTGCTTCGCATGCGCCTGCCGCACGCGAAATCAGAGTGAAACCTGAATACGAAATCCCGCAAAAGCACTCACCGAAATATACGGGTTTGCCACATTTGGGACAGCTTGACATGCCGACGGTTGGTGCTCAGCGGGTCGGTCGATGATCGGTCGCGCGAACAACGGGATTACACTGCGGTGGTAGCCTTACGTATGTTAGCGGCGGAGTGTCGAGATCGTACTGATGCCACGAGTGGGCCTTTCCCGCGGTTCGCGAGTCCGCGGCAAAATTTTAACGTAACATTTACTTTTCCACTTCGATGGAACGTGCGAACGTGCGTTCGCCTGCGAGTCGTGAGGCGCATGCCCCACGTCCGTGCTCTTGTACATCGGCTTGTATAAAGGCAACACGTACATGTGTGTGTGTGTGTGTGTGTGTGTCTGCGCGCGTGCACGTGTGTGTACGTATGTATGTATGTATGATGTATGTATGATGTATGTATGTATGTATGTATGATGTATGTATGATGTATGTATGATGTATGTATGATGTATGTATGATGTATGTATGATGTATGTATGATGTATGTGATGTATGTATGATGTATGTATGTATGTATATATGTATGTATAGCACATAAAGCGATATGGTATCTATACCTCTCTGTGATTGCTTTTGATGTAATCGTTCTTTATCCTGGAGCTGAGGCTGATTTGCGAGCCCGTACCAGGTCAGAACCGCTCTAATCCTTTACATTCCTTTTACATGAACGTTTATTTTCTCTTTTTCTTCTCTTGCTTCATGGTGGACTTTTTACGTCCAAAACGCTAGAAAACAAAATCACCGCGGAATATAAATTAGCCTCTATACATCCAAGAAAGCAGAAAAACTGGAATAAGGGATTCGGATTTTGGCATTTTTGTCGGATATTTTATAATATAAATAGAAAATCAATATGGCCTTGGAAATGAGACAGTGGGAAGTGAAAACATTTTAATATATCAAAAAGAATTTAATTACAATTCTGGTAATTGTACGATAATCTTTTCTTATTTATAAAGTAGTTGAATTATAACATGTACATCAGAAGTTCGAAGCCATAAACAAAAAATCTTTCTATTATACAAATGAGAAAAGAGCAAAATATATTTATTTATATCGATTGTTGTTTTCCGTTCAATCTTAAATTGGCACATTCATATTTATATTTATTGCTTTTATACAAATTAATAGAATAATATTACAATCTCTGTGCTAAATATTGTGTGTAGTTCGTTCGACAGAGTCCAAGATATTTTTGATTTGGAATTTGTACCAATTCGATCAATTGTTTTATTTAGTATACATACTTGTATAATGCTTACAATACAATGTGTAAATCACTGCTTGTAGCACATACTATCATTACTCAGTGTAGTAAAACTTATTGATAAGGATATTGTTTACATAGGTATAGGATTAACTCTGTATATAGTAAAACTTATTATACGTGTAATAATATTACTAAATTATTACAATCTAAAGGTTAACTTGAGGTATCTGACTGTCATTTATTCAAGTTGTGTTAATTTCGACACAATTCTATATATTGTTTAAAATCCGTCGAAACCCAATTTTCGATGCAAGATGTAAGTGGTAATTATGAATTAGCCTCATGTTAACATCTTTACATTTATAAATTAATTAATTTCTACTCATTATTTACCTGAAGTTCAGTATCTTATCAAACTTACCACATTGCCAAACCAAAGGTATTTCATCCGTGAGCAAATTGAAATATATTACTAAATTTCAACAGAATGATTCATTAATTCTCTGCTTCCTACGAAATTATTATATAAGTTCTTTCTAAGTCAGCATTATGCAATGTACACGTATAAAAAAAATAATATTATTCGACGTATATAGAATTTTTTCATATTTTTTATTCTTGATTAGTAAATTAATTTTTAAGAACAAAGTGTTCAATATTTATACTTTAATAAATAATTTTATGAGAAACCATATGGCAAGCTGTAGTTTTCAATATAGGACGGCTATGAAAAACTAGAATAGAAATACAATACAGGTGAAATTCATAAATAGATGGTTAAATGAAGTTGAAAGTTAATAGGTTTCTAATGATTACATAAAATATATAAAAAATTATATTATATCATCAAATATTTATTGTTGCATATAAAATAAATATTTTTTGTGGGTATTAAAGTGCTGAGTAGTATACTCGCTGAGATATATTCTATGTACACACATCCTCGAAACGTTATAAATCGAATGATAAAATATTTGATCAAAAAACAAAGACATATAAATTAGTCACCAAAACTTTCATTTAATAGAAAATAGCATTAATATTATAATATTTCCAATTAAAAATATCTTTCGTAGAAATGCTAAACATTTTAAGCCATAAACAAAGTATTTCTTTATGAAGACACCTAGAAACAAGGCATTAAACTTCTGTAGTAATTAGCTTAACATATAGTTTTATCTGATCATTTCGACTAATTTATATATATATATATATATATATATATATATATATTTTGTAAACCTATTTTTTAGGGATTTACATAATAGTTATAAATTAAAAAAAATAATTTTAAATTATATTATGTATTATATATATATATATATATATATATATATATATATATATATATACACGAGGATAGACAATTAAGTAATGCGATCGATTTTATTTCTCGCCCTGTGGTAACACTGCGAACCTGTAACTCTGCCACCGTAATAGTAGATCCCTACTTTCTCGATTGAGACCTTGACGACCGTTGTACGATAATTTTTTCGCCAGCTGTTTAGTATTTTGCAACAACGCGCGAGTAATGCATGTCACGAAAATGGAACAGAGAAATTTAGAGCAATGGTGCGCGAATAACATTTTGTACGAAACTCGGCGAAGACGCGACAGAAACTTTCGAAAAAGTGCTTAAAATTTATGGTAGTGATGTCCTGAATCGTTATCAGCTGTTTCGGTGGCATGCCGATTTTAAAAAAAGCAGTGAGAGCGTCAAAGACGATGCGCGGAGAATGAGCAAATCCAAAATGAAAACCATATTCATTTGCTTCTTCGACAGCAAAGGGGTGGTTCACAAAGAATTTGTACCACCTGGACAAACCGTAAATCAAGTATTTTACCGCAATGTGCTCGAAAAATTACGAAAATGTGTGCTTAGAGTGCGTCCAGAGATCATGAAGGCTTGAGTTCTGTATCACAACAATGCTCCCTGCCATAGTGCGTTCAGTGTCTCTCAGTTTTTGGCGTTTAAAGACATCGTAATGTTACCACAACTGCCCTATTCATCGAATATGTTATTCTGCGACTTTTTCCTATTTTCCCATTTGAAAAAATTCGTCAAAGGTTGAAATTGGGATTTCATTAAAGATATCAAAGAATCTGTGATGAGGGTACTCGGAGAGGTCCTACTAGAAGTGTTCGAGAAATGTTACGAAAACTATAAAACTCGCTCGAATAAGTATATATGTAATATAGATGCGGAAGGAAACTACTTTGAAAAGGATCGCAGCGATGTACCTGAATTTTTAAATATACTCGATTTTTTAATTTTGTCACATTTCTTGATTGTCTGACCTCGTATGTATCGTGTATATATATATTAGACTGCGCCAAAATGACGAAGGTCGAAATTTTTTTCGGCACAACCCAAAATATTCAAGTATATACTTTAAATAGAACTGGTGATTTTTTTTCAGATTTTTAAATTAATATTTACAACTATTACTGAAGGCACGATTTTCTTATGGAGATTAACATTGAGTAATTTTCATATTCATTTTTCTATGACATAAAATTATAATAAAGACATATACTTTTGGCTCCAGATTTAAATGTATACGAACTGTAGATACCCATTTTTTCATTTAAAAAAAAATATCATAGAAATAATAACGTTTAAAAACCGTCAAAAATAGGCAAAAACAGTTATTTTCGATACCCTTTTTTACCAAGTAAATATGTTTCAACTTGGCTGCTAAATTTATAACATGTAGATCTACTCTTTAAAAATCGACTGGCAAAAAAGAATTATTCAATTATAATAATAAATAGGTATAAATAGTGTTTAAATGAAAAATTTTTCCTTCAAAAAGTAGGTCAACTTGTCGAAGCAAGGCAATAAAAATTTTTATAAGGGCTGTTAAAAGAAATAGAAAAAGTGAAAATGATACTTTCCGATAATCTGGACTCTGACCCTTTTTGCAGGTAGAGACTCGAGCGCACCCTAATCCTCTAAATTAGGGTTTGCACCATATGAGGAGTTATACAGTGAAAAAAAAATTTTTATAATTTAAACAATTTATAAACAATAATATGTTAGCACTATTGAACAAATTTTCACATTTAAAATGAAATTTGAATGGTAAAAATCGGTTAATAATAAGAATTTATATATTAGATACGACAACCCCTCAGATCACATATATGTTTAATGTAAAACGGTAAATATTAACCGATTTTTAAAATTCGAAATTTGTTGTACTTATTATGAAAAACTAAAAACAAATAATTTTTAATTGTTTATAAATATTAATTATTTTAAAAGATTATATATTTCTTGCATTTTGTGAGTTTATGGTTCGAACCCTAATTTAGAGGATTAAGGCTTAGAAGAGTTTTTTGCTTGGAAAAAGATGGCAACTGACTAATTTATGGCAGATTCACCAGTTTGAGGAAAGTATCGATTACTAATATCACTCTAAAAAATTTGGTCCTTTTGTTTTTTAAGTATTAAGTTTTATATACGTTGTAAATTTAGCACTTGCACAGCGAAGTATATATATATATATATATATATATATATATATATATATATATATATATATCTACTATATATATATATCTACTATATATATATATATATATATAGTAGAGTCTATTATAAGGATGTATTGGGAATTATACGCGGAAACTCTAGGTAATTATATTATTCTTTTTTCTGTTATTTAACGTTGATCTATTAATGTTTCCAAATATCGATGCTTGTAAACAAAGCACATGTATGCTATTACAGCGATGCCTGAGTCAATCGGTCGAGACGGAGGTTTGAACTCGGATCACAAAGTTACTAGTTTTTTGTTCTAGTGATCGAGCCATCGTAGGTCTCGATTATATTATCCGAGTAAGCACGGATAATTATAGATGCGCGTTCAAACGTGTTGCCTTTACAGGTAGTTCTGTCACACATTCGGACTTTATCAAAGTATTGTTACGGTTATTTAATAAGTAATCTCTTTTGGAAGAAAGAGTTTATTTTTAGTTTTATCATAAAGCGAGAACGGCACTGAATAGTATTGTATTGTGTAAGTAGCATGTATAATTATTTCTGTCCAGGTTTCATAAATTTAGTATTGTATACCTGATCTTTTTTAAATTAAATAATTTTTTATTTATTTCCTATTCATATTCTGACAGTTCTTTCTTACAACATATGTATAAGTTATAATTAATTACAAATAATTGAAACAGATATAAAATAGCAGAAAATAGTATTTTTGAAGATGTCATGATTTAAATAGTGAAAATTCTATTTGAAAAAATGTCTAAATACTCTCATTACAATTCATAAAAACATAAGATAAATTGAATTTTAATTTTCGTTCTTAATACGGAATTTATAATCTAATAATATAGAAACAGTAGTTATGATCTTGATTTTCGTTCTTGCCTGTTATTTCTTGAAACATTTTAATGTACGTTCCTGAAGCTGTCCGATGGTTTGCAATATGGAGGATAGAGAGAAGAAGTGGAAACTCGACTCGCTTTCGATGTGAAAAGCTGATCAAAAATGCATAGACGTATATGTTAGACCACACGTTCTGGAAACAGAGTTGAAGCCTCAACCAGAATGAGAGAGTAATAGAGGGAGTCGTTTTGTCTCTTTCTTACAAACGAGGAAGTAGGGAGAAAAGAAAAGTAGGGAACAGTAGCAGTAAACATATATGCAGCAGAAATATACGTTTTTGCTATAGTCTATACCGTTGTTATTGTTGGGCTGTCTTCGTACGCTTTCTCCAAAGTAACAGAAAAAGCACTACTCTAGTCCTATTTCTGTCCTTCAATATGGGCTTCAGAGCGTCCGTTTAAGCGCGCGATCTAATATATAAGTCTATGCAAAAATCAGCCGCAATGCTAGTTCAGATTTGGCAGCTTGACATCACTGTCTTGGAAATCGCTTGATGATTCAGCGTGCAATTGAGAGAGAAAGCAAAAGCCAAAGCGAGTAAGGAAAGAAAAGAAGCAAAAGCAGGGGAGCAGAGATTTAACTTTTCCCTCTCTCTACACTCACTGCATACGCCCACTCTCTATTCTTCAAATACATACATTTTAACGAGCAACCTCACAAGGTGTCGCCGCCTTGCGACTAATTCAAGAATTAAAAATCAATAAGAATTGCGACCAATAATTATATTATTGCTTTATTGCTCGCCATTCTTTTGTTCCTCTAGATCTTTATTCTCCTCTTCTAGCTTAAATTTAAATGTCATTCTTTACATTATATATATAAATAATGTGGTCAGATTTTGGAATTCCAAGCACAAGAGAGATAAAATTTCATTACTTAAAAGATGAAGAGTTCATAAAAATATTTTGCAAATCATAAAGCGCAGTGACTGTATTAAATAATTGAGCTAGAAATATATGTATATGAAATCATTCGTTATCAAATTCCAAACCAATTTGAATTTGACATTTAATAATAGTATGTAATTTTTTACAGCTTCTATACCTATTAATAGAAATTATGAATTCGTATTTCAGGATTTTGCTTAAAAATGTTTACAAATATGAAAATAATTTTTGAAAATTTCGTAAATTTGTTCTAAAATCTCATACTTTAAATTGATTTACTCTTTTCTTTGTAATCTAATTTGAAATTAAATTAAAAATAAATATGCCTTGCTAAAATTTTTAAACATTCATAATTTAATCGTTGGAAAGATTGTACCATGCCCGACTCTCAACTGAAATCGATTTTGAATAAACTACTTTCATCTTATACTCTCATCTACAAAATCGATTTTGAAAAATGATGTGAATATTAGAGCAAAAGTTATCAAATATTTTCAAATTATGTAAGTTGTGTAGCGCGCGGTCCATAATGCTCTTCGGATTCCGGCACTAGTAGAAAAATTGATAACTTTACAAGTGATTGGTTTATTGGCTTAGCCAGTTAAAAAAATATATAGATATTTAATCTTTAGAGTATTATATCTGTTCTTCATTCGCTTATCTTAAAAATCTATATTATAAAAATGTTGTGTCTATGTTAGATCACCAGTTATTAAATATATAAAATATAACAGGCTGAACGTATGTTAAGATTTCTCAAATGCTCGTATATATTTTCTAATTTTAATATTTATTATATTGTATAATAGCTTGGATATGTTTATTGGTTAAGTTTATGAGTAAAATGATTAAAAGATTTTTTTAATTTTCAAAATTTTTTGAACTAGTCACTTGCAATCGAAGCGAAAATTATTTTCCTTTTACTGGAAGGTTGAAAACTATCTAGCGTGGGTCCCGGATCGGCACACTTCGTAATCGAATGCGGAAATATTTAACAACTTTTGATCAAATAGATAGAACCAACTTTTTTAACAATAGATTTCGTAGATGAAAGAATACAGAATACAATAATATTTATCACAATCGATTTCAGTTTCGTGAATTCAATTTCGTGAATGAATAAAGTTCGGCACAGATGTGATTAATATAGTTTGAGACAATCAATTGCAAGTATGAAGGTTTTAGAGTAAATCTACCAATAATTTTCAAAATTCGTATCTGAATATGTTCGAAAAAAATTTTATTTATCTAAATCCTAAAATAGGCCTTCATGAATTTTATAATGGGAAGCTGTAAAAAATCCAGACGATTTGAAAATATCGAGTTTTTTTATGCTATATCAGTTGTCAAAAGAGAATTATTTAGTTACATTGTGTGGTTACGTCTTACATATATAATTTTTTATTCAATTTCTCTATACAAAGGTTACAATGTTTAAACTACTTTGGTGTACAGAGAAGTGCAAAACTAGTCAGTGGAAGTTGAAAGTTTTGTTTTATTAGACTTTCCAAGAATTTAAACGATTAAATCCTTAATGTATCCTTGGTAAGTTGGAACTAAATCAGCTTCTCTGAGCGGATCGTTCGATGGTAACCTTGCTAATCTACCAAACACTACTTCGAAGGGTTTGTCTTTGGTGCTCTCCTATTCGCAAGTATTATAATTTAGGTTGGCCAGTTCTACCCACTCATCCCATTCACTATCTTTCTCGGTATACTGCTTAAGCAATTCCCCCAGAGCATGGTGGGATCGCTCCAAAGACTCATTAGATTGTGGGTGAAACGCAGTCGTCCTTACTCTTTTTATTCGAAATATTTTTGCTACTCGCTGCATCAAGTTGCTTAAGAAGTTTCTACCCTGGTCTGTAAGTACAATCTTTGGAGCTCCGAAAACACAAATGCACCTTTTTATGAACGCGTCTGCGATCGTGGATACCAAAGCGTCGGGCAAGAGCATAGCAATGCAATACTTCGAAAGCTAGCCTTGCATGGTGAATATATACTCACTTGCATTCATCGTTTTTGGCAAAGGTCCGACAATATCGAGAGCCATTTTTTCAAACGTTGTCCCCAGTGTATCCGTTATTATCATTGGCTGTCTTGTTTTCACTCGTACTAATTTTTTCAATTGACAGGTGATACACTGCTGTACACGTCTCTGTACGTCTGCTTTAAGATTCTCCCAGTAGTATTCTTGGTTAAACGTCGTTGAAACCCCCCTGTGCCCTCCTATTGGTGAGTTGTGTTTTTCATAAAATATTTCATCTCTTCGTTCCTTCGGGACAAACTTCAAGTTTCCTTTACAGATTATAATTTTAATACCAGCGTTATGAAACTCGGTTTTAAAGATATCCAAAACTTCGGACCATGCAAGTTCCGCTATTTGCTGCGAATATGCTAAGCTTACTTCACTTATCCCTCTCTATATTAGAAATGCTCTTAGCATTTTACAAGTTTCCTGCATATTTTCTTTTATAGTAGTCAAGGATTCAGGCTGATCACTTTTGATGCACATGGCAATTAGGAATTTTCGGTTACTTCTTTAAAGAAATTTTAGCCCTTTTACCTCTACTTTCTGTTGAGCGGGAATCTTGTTGGTTTCTATTAGTTTCCGCGCACCTTCATCACAAGCTTCCCCGTTTTTAGCGATAAAATAGATGATATGATCGGTTCTAAACTGTATTAACTCTTTTGTCTCTATTATGTAATTGTCACCTTGGGTGAAACTCCTGGTTGTATTGAATTCTTCCCTAGCGGTATTGTTTATTTTTTTTATATTAGTAACTGAGTCGCTTTCTATTTCGGATTCCGTTTCGCTCGGGAGTTCAGAACTTGAACTATTCACGGGAGTGTTCTTGACGATACCTTTTAGATCCTTCTTATTTTTTGAATATGGTTTTTTTCTACGACGCGAGAATTTACTGCATGATGAATCGCTGCTTGATTTCCTAAGAGCAGCCTCAGTTTCGTCTCTACTATTATTCCGTAAATCTATTGATTCGTCTGTTTCGATTCCCTTTCTCTTATTTACCTGGGCGCGTGTGTACCTGGAATTTCTTGATTTTCGTGTAATTTCAATATCTCGATTTTCATTTTGATCGGGTTCCTTGGCTGATATCGATTTTGGGGGACGCCCTCCTCTTTTTCGATAATGCCCCCCCTCTAATGGTTTATTATTACCTTCACTCTGTATTATGTTCTCGAGAGGTTCGGAAATCATATTTTCATGTAAACCGTCGTACCATTGGGATGGTTCTATTTCCTTAATGTTTTTATCAAAAGTTACTTTTTCTGCGGGCGGACGCGTAATTCCGACGGATAGCATAACCCTCAAAAAAAACAAAAAAAAAACAAAGGTCGCTCAGGTGTGCTTTGCTGCACATAAAATTCGACCGGTTGTGCTTTAGAGCTTTGCAGTATTGCTGATCTTTTCAATGGTGCAGATCTGTACATCATTGCGACTTTTATGGACCTACAGTTTATAGTGGGTTCCGAACCACTTATATTGCACCTTGTATATTCAGACTAGAATTGGTTGCCAGTGTATAAGCTGGGATTGCTTCATCGCTAATTTTGTATTTACAGTATGAGCATAACCCTCAGTTTTCTACATCGCGTTTGTAACCGCTTTCTTCGGGTCGCGAGTGTATTCTCTTTAAAACTGTCGAATTGCCAGGTTTCTCTTACCAATTAGGTAATATGGTGCTACCCCTGATCTTAGGCGGTTTCTCACGTCAGTTTTCATATTTTTGCTGGTCTTCCCCTTCACTTTGTTTATTATCCTTGGGTCCACGTAAACGTCGACGCCAATTAGACGGTTGCGTCTCTGCATTGTTATCGTTAATAATTGACGTATTATTTTGTTCCTTGTTACTACAGTTTCCTTTACTTTTATCCGCCTTTTCTTTTGTAAAAATGCTTAGGCCAGGTTCGATCGTAGTTTTACGTCGTTGCGGACGGTGAAGCTGTATATTTTTTCTTAAATTATCCGAACTATATGTATTGTAAGTATCTTTATTCCGGCTCTCTCTTGGAGATTCTGGAGCAATTTCTTTATGCTATTTGGGATCTTGGGCGGCTTTAATTTCTGGTTCGTTATAGAACTGGTCCCTTTTTGCTTGTCCTCTCGTAACTACGTTTAAACCTTTTATCGGGTTCTGAGATAGATCATCCGCGTGTACGTTCGCCTTTCCAGGGTTGTAAACTATGTCGTAGTTATATTCAGAAAGCTTCAACCGCCATTTAATTACTCTGGTATTTAAATCCGCTTTACCGATTTTTCCTTGTGACAATATCCCCCCGATAGCGTAGCCCAATGCGTCTGTAGTTATTAAAAAAGGTTTATCCATATCGGGAAATTGAAGTACAGGCGCAGTACATAATGCTCGTTTTAACTGTTGAAATGCATTTTCAGAATTACGACACGACAGTATAATATTTCGTCGAGCCAACGGTATCGAGAATATCTACAATGTTAGGTAGCGGGTAAGCCAACGTTACGGTCTTCTCATTTAATGCTCTAAAGTCGACCACCACCCTTCATCTAGGTTTATCATCTGCTAGGCTCTTCTTTGGAACAACCTATAGAGCCGAGGAGTAACTGCTTCTAGAATGTCGTATTATTCCCTTTTTTAAAAGATCTCGAACCTGTATGTTTACTTCTTCTTTTAAAATGCGGGGTAATCGGTACTGTCGCATAAAAACAGGTATATTGTCTATCGTGGGGATTTTGTGAGAAATGACATTCGTCGTCGATAATTCGTCTCCTTCAGAATAAAAACAGTCTTCATTCCGCCGCAGTAAATCAGAGGCTTGGTTATATTCTGTTTCCCCTAGTTTGGATATTTCTGTCATTTCGATGATTTTTTCAATTCGATCGGTATTAGTGGACGCTTTTGTGGTATAGTCAGATACCATGAATAAATCTTTATGTTCATCGCAAATAATATTACAATCCTTCAGCGAGGTTCCATCGAACTGCCACCACGTCTTAAAATCCTCGAAATCTGGTTTATCTGAAATATCCAGTTCCTTTTCTATTTCGAGATCGTTATTACTCAAGAAAAATAGTTCCTTGTCACTCAACCAATCTAAATTAGTTACTTTATTCCCCACTTTCAACGTTCTTTGCTTGAAATCAATAATAGCCTTTGCTTTATATAAAAAACTGGAACCAATTATAGCGTTATAGGGTATATCACTATGATTTGGTAGTACAATAAATTCTGTTAGTATTCCTAATATATTCATACAAACTACCCCAAGGGTAGTAATCAGTATTCCATCGATACCTCTGAAATATGTTTTTCGTTCGGTATATATCTTCGATATACACGGAACTGAGCCAATTCTGATTACGTTGGCTTCGGATCCGGTATCTAATAAGAAAAACGTATCATATCCCTTCAAAAATAGAAACCTATTGCCTTTCTTATAAAAACTTGCGTTCAAAATTTTTGTATTCGACTGAATTCCGTTTTCATTACAGCTTATTGGGATTTCATATTTGTTAACCGCCACAATTTTCCTCCCAAAGTCTGTGATCACTTCTTTACGATGTAGAAAATCTATACATAATATTCCATCGTAAGGAAGTTTAAATGATTCCTTGACTACATGGAAGATCAATCTACCTGAAAAACCCTTAATTTCTGCAGTATCTAGCGATTCTATGACATTGTTTATAATTCCCTTTAACCTTACAGTCTCGTTGCAAAATGCTCAGTTTCAAAATGTTCCCATGCGAGCCTGAGTCGATTAAAAAGGAAATTCTATTTTGTTTAAACCTTAAGTTTACGCTTGGTAACTTTCCAGCGTTTATAGCGGTAATAATTCGCAATCTTCCTCTTCTATCATCATTAAATTGGTAGAGTTCGTGTTGCTTGGCAGTGCCTCCTACCGCGCTCTTAATGTGGAAGCACCGTAGCTGTTTTCCGCCCCCTGTTGCTCGTTGTAAATACGCTTCCTGTATTTATTTATATGATACCCTCTGTTTTTGCAATATGCGCAGCTATTCATATGAGGGCAGGTTGCCGCTATATGTCCTGGTTTACGGCAATTATTACGTAAGTCCTTTCGGCTGTACCCCGGCGGAGTGACGTGAAACTCCGGCTACGTAGCATGCGGACAGTTAACCACCCGGTGCCCAGATTCATTACATCGAAAGCATTTTTCATTTGTTTGCAAGATCTGGCTGTATGCCCTATAGCGTTGCACTGCTGACATTTCACCTGATTAGGACAATCTTTAGCGGTATTTCCAGGTACCTTACGAAGTTGACAAGCCACCGTGAAACAGATGGAATTTGGTTGGTGATTAAACCTATCTGAATGGTGCCCAATTTTGTCATTTAATCGACACCTTTCGATCCCTTTTTGAATGATGTCTTGGTCCATTTGTCATACAACATATTGTTTACGACCTTCTTTATCCTTTTCTTTGCGCTCGGATTTCACGGTATTTTTCCTGAAAACCATGCGTGAATGTATTTTCCGCTGGGCCTTTATAGCGTTTTTGACTATGTTATGGATATCCATAGCGTCTTCTAAATCCCTAACTATCTCGGCTTTTAATCCGTTACGAAAGCATTATATTACCGTTTTTTCAGTCATTCTTCGGTCCTCTTCTGTGACCTCTCCCAAATATGCTTTCTTTGCTTCCAGAAGTCGACGACCAAGATCCTTTACCCTATTCGCAAACGTATTCACGTTTTTCTCATCCCTTTGGAATTCGCTGCCTAATTCGCCTATTAATTGGTGAACAGTCTGGAGAGGCATATATATCATTTTAATAGCACCCTTTAACTGTTCTAACGTAACGAATGATTCTCCACGGATGGCTTCTCTGGCCTCATCCGTTATCCGTGAACATAACATTTCTACGAAATTGGGTTCGCTCGCCTGATCTGTCATCTCTAGGGTCTCATCGCAGCCCTCAAGAAAGCGCTAATAGTTCCATTCCGTCCGTTAATGGAAGGAACAACTTTTAAGACGTCTTTTAAAGGTACCGGTTGCGGAGGCATGTTTGCGATTATGGTGGCATCTTCACTATTATCACTCTCCAACGCGTCTGAGAGTTCGAGAGCGTTATCTCTATGATCCGGACCACGGAGTTCGTTATAATCGTCACTATAGACCTCAAAAGATATTTCCCCGGTAAACCTATTTGAATCGCAGTTGGCGTTTCCGGAGTCGTTATTTCCCTGTCCTGCGGCTATTTCGTTACTAAGTAAGTTGCAAGATACTCAGGGGATATCTGCTTCTCCCCTTGGTATTTTAGGTTGCGGCGCAAAGGGGTGGAAGGATTCTAACTTGTGTTTGAGTTCCTCGTTTTTGGCTGCCAATTGTCTCGTGATCCTACGATCCGACATATGTGGATATTATCGTTGAAGGTTCTTGCTTTATTTATAAGTACGAATAATATTGATTCGTACGCGCGATGATTCAAGTCTTGTTTCTATTTTTTCTTTTTTTTTAGGCAAAACTAGATCCTGCAAGATTATTAACTATTATTTAACTCGGAACATTAAATCGATTATGTTAATATATTACTCGAGGGAAACGCGAGAGAATAAGAAAAGAAAACGGTGAAAATCACTCGTCCAGTTATAGTTTGCTTAACGCTTGCTCTAGGTTTTCAATAGCCTCCATTTCGACCCGTTCTCCTAAGTTTACTCGAACTAGCGTTTTATATTGGTCTTTAATATACACGTTAATATACACTTTAACTCTCTATTCTCGTTTTTCAAGATCCCTATATCGCGTTCAGCTTTTAATAGTTTATCGTACAGATAATTGGTACTACTATGTGTTTCGGCACATGCGTCTAGTGATTCCTCTATAAATACTCTATTCTCTGCCATTCGTGAGGAAGTTTTAAAAATTTTCTTACAACAGATGTTTAACTTCGCTATTGTCTCAATTAATTTGCTTTCAGTTTCATCTAGAATGAATAGATTATAGTATGGCACTCCCATAGAATAATTAACGCACCGGTTATTTTGATAGAATAAGATTTATTTTGCCATACAGTACATATATTTTGAAAGACGGGGCGAAAAGTTTTATGTACTATATATATATATTTTTGGTACAGTTTTAGTAACACAGGTTCAGATACAGTCGGGAAATTCTACAGATCTAATCGCTATCACTAGAACTACTTCAACTGCTTGAACTGCTCGAGCTGCTATCAGAGCAGTCGCTTTTCCACAGTCGGTGCCTGTTTTTGAATCACCCCTTTCCTTCTCCGACCTTCCGGTATTTCCAGCTTCTTCAGCCTCGAGATCGCTACAGGAGCCGAAAAATGCCAATTCCCTCTGCCGCAATTTCTCTAGGCGTTTCTGCCGCTTCATTTCTAGGGCTTTATCAAAAATTGCTGACCTAACATTCTTAATCTTAATGGTTTGGTTTTGTTGTACGTTTATAATTATTAAACTATTCTTTATATCATACTCTAGTATGAGTTAGAAGTTTGTTAATCCATCATTCAACTGATTTTAGGTATTTTATAATTAATATTTTATTAATCATACTTAGTACCAAAACTAAACTACCAAAAAACAAACGTACATGCACATTCATATGTATTGATGCCATATCATCATTCAATTTATCATTTAGACTCTACGTTCCTTCCTTTTTTTTAAAAAAATTATAAATCTAATATTAACGTCGTGAGAAATTCGTAGTGAGAAATTTCGACAGTTACTATTTAGCATCGATTCGGGAACTTTCCTCTGAGGTCAGCGTCGGCGCTCAGTTTCCAACAACAGAATGTCCGGTTACCCTCGGTGATAAAAAAAGGTGCTTTTATCAAGCTATGAGAATTGGCTCTGGCAAGGCAACGTTCTCGCCTTTGCTGCATAATACAGTACGCCTCGTGGAAATGGCCAACATTCGTGCGATGCAACACCTACATGTATATTTATACAACATTCAGCCCTCTCCCCTTTATAGCTGCAATACTTCGCACAGTACGTTCGAGAAAAGGGATTATAGGCTCGTCATGTTACTTGAAGGCTCTCTCTCTCGCTTTCTAAATACGCTCCGGACGAAATAGTACGATTCCAATTTCTTTTCTGTTTTCCAAAGATTGCTTCGAAATTTGACATATAGATTCTATATTATCTTTGGAAGGATCTCTCACTACGTGAGTCTCCCTCCACTAGGAGTTCGATGTCGTCCGCGTAGGCGATGACCTCACACCCTTGTCTTGAGAGCTGCCAAAGAAAGAGATCTAGGACAAGGTTCCACAGAGTTGGGCCCAGTACGGATCCCTGCGGGCATCCCTTACTGACCCCAAGTTGTACTTCCTCTCGAAGAGAAGAGAAGCCATCTCGTATGAGGACTTGACGGCCCTTCAGGTAATCTTTTATTAGTTTGTAGAGACTCCTGGGGCATGCTTTGCTTTTCAATGCTGTTAGTACAGTGGAACACCAGACATTGTCAAAGGCGCCCTTTATATCCAGAAAGGTTGCAACAACGTATTTTCTACTCGATTCACTCACAGACTTACGCAACTGAACTATGGCGTCCTCAGTGGATCGCCCTCTTCTGAAGCCGTACTGTCTTGGAGATAACCTTGTTTTAATGATCCCGTTTTGTTTGTTCAGTATCAGAGCCTCAAGGGTTTTGCCGAGTAGTGGCAGGAGTCAAATGGATCTGTAGGACGCATGATCCTCAGGCTCTTTGTCCTCACCCTTTCGGATTGTGACAACTTGACCAGCCTTCCACTCATTTGTGAAGACCGAAAATCTCCAACACGAGTTATAGATATTGATTAGGTCCTGCCTGATGGTCGGCAGTGCAGTTCGAATAATGGCCAAGCCGAAATTTTCTGGGCCAGGAGCGTTACCCAGCTCCATCTTGGCCATGACCTGATCCAACTCGGTGAGATGAAATTCGACCTCGGCTCCCCTCGGTGGGTGAGCGTTAGCCAAGGACCTCATATCTTTTTGCTCTTGCGTTTCATCCTGTATATTGTCTGGAGTGAACAGGGTGTTTAGCACTGCCGTAGCGGTGCTCACCCAGTCCATCGTGTAGGTGTCATTCTCCAGACGGACGTTACAAACAACCTCCTTAATGGACAACTTACCTACTTGCAGTCGGTAAACTACACCCCAGGGGTTCTGATTACCCTTTACAGTAACAAAGTCTTGCCATTTGGTTTCTTTAGTATGCCTGAGTCTATGGACATTTCTGGCCGCTTTGTATTCTTTCTTAAGATACTTCCGTCTAACGGGATCACGCTCTTTCTGAAATACTCAACGGGCTCGATTTGTAGCCCTTTTCTGCCTATCTAAGTCAGGATTCCACCAGGGAACCTTCCTAACAGCTACCCTACTCCTCGGTATGGCAGCATTGCATGCTTTCCGCAAACTGGCTGTCAGTGAGCGAACTCTCTCGATAGTCTCCATTTTGGAGCCAGTCATTTCTTTAGGGACCTGGTCCCATTCATCCTCGAGTATAGCGCAGAAGGTATCGCAGTTCGCTTCCTGTGTGTAGTATCGCTTTTGTTTCTGACTTTGATTCGCAGCACCTGAACTTGCAGGTGTGCTTGCTCCGATTAAGTGGTACGTGATCGTTCTATGATCACTCGAGGTCCAGTACTCTCTGACAGCCCATCCTGTGATGAGTGTCTCGAGATTCGTGGTGACAAGAGTTACGTTCACGTTTCCCTCTCCAACTTCATTGGAGACGGTAGCGATACTACCTGGCACATTGGCGATCCGAAGATTTCACTGTGCTATAAAATTTTCCAGTTTTTCCCCTTTGCGGTCCGTGTGATCAGACGCCCACGGGGGGATCTGGCACTGCAATCAACAGCCATCCTCCCTCGCAGTGCGTGCAGCACCTTACTCAAGTGAATAAGATGTACCCATATTTCATGGCTCAGCTGGAAGTATCCATTGAACACATACATCGTTAAAGAACACAACCTAACCTCCGCTACAGCACAGTGTGTATTTGTTAAGTGCGTTAATTTTAGTCACCTCAAGATTTAGAACTGCTATAGCCGCCCAGGATTTTCCCATCCACATATACCATCCTCGTGCGCAGCCCGAATCCCTCTATTCGGCCTCTGCGCTAGTATGGCTCCTAGAGAAGCTGGATGTCTACTCCTCTTTCCACACATTTTGACATTATCTCTGAAGTGACCCTGCATGCTCTTCTGGCATTTAGCTGCGCGAAGCGCAGGACAGGTCCACTTCGATTATTTCGTTCATTATTGGCCATAGTCCGTGAAGTTGACTAATCTCTCCATGACAGCCTTGTATACTGGACATTTTTGTATCCATGGAGCTATGATTTGATGCTCTCTTCACCTTTTTACAATTGACCCAATTAGGCGTTGCCTCTTTTTTGTTGCATTCTTTGCTGCCATATCCCGCTAAACTGCAGTGGGGGCAGCACTGTTCCGCTCTACAGTGCTTGGATACGTGCCCGTAGCGTTGGCACTTTAACACCTGGTTACTCGAAGGTAGTCTTGCACTCGGCAAGACAGCCACTCTATGTAAATTCTCTTTCTTTCTAATAGTTTGGCCCGGATGACCGGAGTGACTTCTACCACCCCGTTTGTTGCAGTGTCGCTCCTCTTGTCCGTTTTGAAGCGGGGTTTGAAGAGTTCAGAGAACTCTTCTGTCGAGGACGCCAGACCCTCGTTTTGCTTGTATATAGCCGAGAACACCTCATCTGGCAACATGTCCTTGGGCACATCGTAGATGATGAGCCTCGGCTTTCCCCTTGTTGGGGCTTCTATTTCGAATAGGTCGGTCAGGCTTTTAGATGCCTTGAGCTTTTTCAACCCCGCTTCCGTTGCCGTTTCCACAAGGAGACCTTTACTGGTCTCCCTCAAATTGTTTATCTGTACCTTAGCTTTCCTAGGTTTGAAAGTTTTTTGCAAGACTTCGTTAGCCTTTCCTGTGGAGGAGATTGTCTCCACATCCCTAGGTTTTAATAAGACTACTTTTGGTGGTGGCCTTATTGTGGCTTTGGCAATCTGGGCCTTTAAAGCGACCAGTCTGCTTTCAGCTTTTTGCCTTTGTGTTGTGCTGTTGTTGTTGCTATTGGAGATCACAGTTGCATATGTCCGTGGTTCCTTGGTATCTTTTTGTTTAACGGTCAGCTCATGCAAAGCCTCCGTTTAGGCCTCCGCACGAGAACATCTGATGGCCATCTCCGATATGACCACCATTAACTCTTTGAGGCTAGTGAGCCTCTTTTTCCTCAGTGCAGGTCTTCCGATGTTTTGAGGACCGCTTTTATAGTTTCATAGAGGTCCACAGCATGTACTGGGACCTCAAGGCAATCCCTGGTAGTTTTAGTGGGTGCCTCTTCTTTTGGGACTGCTGCTGCTGCACAATCATTACAGTCTGCAGCATTTGCAGCTCCCTCTGTATTGCTGGGCGCAACCTGTTGCTTTTCTTTGTATTTGTTCTGTCCTGAGGGGGGCTCTTGCTTGGTTCTGCGTTTTTCTCTGCAGTCGGTAGCTATGCTTTGCTGGCCGCCTGGGTAGTATCCTTAGAGTCGCCAGCCTTCACTAATTTTATGAGCGGTGTTTTACCCGCTCTTCTTTTGCCTATGGTTGCTTTGGTTGGCTCGCTCTCTGCAGTTTTGGCCTTGTCGTTAGACCTCCTGAACTCCCTATCTACCTCTTTCTCCTCAATTAATTTCTTTTTATTATTATTAATTTTTAAAATTATGTCGTACATCCACCTACTGAGGTCATTTTGCAGTATCCCGTTCGGTGGACAAAGAATTTAAATAACGGGCGGTGTGAAATTCTACTGACAGTTGTAGTGGCTTCCTTCTTCTACACTGGAGCCATGCATCCCCTATCGCAACTGCCATATAATTTAGGATTAGGAGGTTTTTATAGAGTAGTTCCTTCTCTCGGCCAGGCGATAAAGCCAAGCCCTCTGCCTATCAAAGCAGAACGTTCGAACGATTTGACTGTCCGTGGTTGCTGAACCACTTGTAATGGGTTTCCGGTAATTAGGAAGCAAGCGCAAATTTCCCACTCCCAGCATCGGTAACTCCCGGGTGCACCAAGCCCGTTAGACCAAAAGCACGTCTGATCCTATCCTGAGAGACCATTGCTGTATTTTGGCCGTATCCCTCATGCATGCTCCATTCAGTAAAGATGAGGGATACGTTACCCCGGCACACGAACGTGGACGTAAACAGTTAATATTTTAGCGCTGGAATATCAACGCAAAGTAGTGCACTTAAAGTATTAAGACCAGGCCAACTCAGTTGAATGGTCACACTATATCACATTTTATGTCCATCACCCGGCGGAGCACCATCATCCACGTGCCCATGAGCAAACACCGACAGGATCAGAGCCGAAGCGCACCAAGGCCGGTAAAATTAACAACACCAATATTACACATTAATTACTATTATTATTATCATTATCATTATTATCAATTATTTATTTAATTTTAATTATAGTTAAATTAAATTTATTTAATTTATTCTTAACTTTTGTCACCAAAAATATCGCACTCCAAAGCGACCTCCGGGTGACCTGTGCACTCAGCTCAGATCACAGCCCGATGACCCTCGCCCTCCAGTCACCACTCATCTCTTTTTCAGTTCACACAGAACTCATCGACTGATTGCATCTCAAATACTATCTAGAGACCTGAGCCTTCCGATGCTCACCCGTAAATCGATGAGTAGATTATTTCCTTCACCAATGATATCACTCAGACAATCATCAACGCCACCACTTCCCACCCTCCACAGGGCACAAACAACAAACACCCGGACTATATTCTGAAGCTAATTAAGTAGAAAAACAGAATCTGGAAACAATGGCAACAACTTCGAACCCCACTTCTCAAAGCCACACTCAACTCCCTACAAAGGGATATCCACTCGCGGATAAATGTTCTCAGAAGCAACCGAAGTGGGCCGAAATCCTCGCTGCAGCACTTAGTAAACAGAGCTCACCTCTGCCCAATCCACCAGAACTCTCACCTTTCCATGAGCATGTCTCTAAGACATTTCAACATTTCCTCCTTTTAAACAGGGACATCAACCCCACCTCCCCCGAAGAGAAAAGCGACGTCATTCGCAGACTGAAAAACAAGAAAGCTCTAAGGGCTGACAATTTATAGGGCTTACAAATAACACCCTGAAAATACTTCCCGAAAAACACATCATGTTCATCTGCAATATCATAAACGCAATGATAAGACATTAATACTTTGCCAAGGCCTGGAAAACGACCACTGTGGTCTGCCTTTCAAAAACCGTGAAGTTCCCTAACCACCCCTCAAGTTACCGCCCTATCAGTTTTCTAAACCTGATCACTGACCCGAATCTTCCCCAGCCAATACCGCTCCACCTCAACGCGCTTCGTTTTCGTACGTAATCTCAGCAAAACACAGCAATACCTCCTCTTCATCCTTCTCCGATTGCAGCCACCCGCCCCCACATCGATCCACTAATAATTCTTTTTTTACTCCACACGGGTAAAGGAAGTGACACCGTCTAGTAGAAATTCCTGCGGAGAGGGGTTTTAGATGGTAGGCATTGAGTCAACGGCTCCATGAATCTGACACTACTTCGAATTCCTCTTCCCGTATTAACAAAAAAAAAGTTAAATGGTCATATCCAACTTTAGGATTCATATGCTAAAGAAGGTGTAACGTTAGTCGATAATATCTCTCTCTCTCTCTCTCTCTCTCTCTCAGCTCTTTTTCCAACTTCTCTTAAAAATTGGTTGTGTATGCCAAATCATATTGAACAAAATTTGTGATGACAAAATTATATCTTTGTTTTTATACATTATATTTAACTTCAGAATTGTAACAATAGACTATGTTTCTTTTAGTTTATTATACGCATATAATAAATTTATTATACGCATCGTCACTTCTGCCTAAATAGGCAATATCGAGCGTCCGCTTAAAAAATATGCTTTTCGCATACCAACATTTCGCTTGAATTTCAGTTGGCACCATTACTAAAATATTCACGGTATTTAATGGAAAAAACGAAAATGTACGAAATATACATACATATATATACATATACATATATATATATACATACATACATACATATACATATATATACATACATATATATATACATATATATACATACATATATATATATATATATATATATATATATATATATATTTACATTTATATAAATTCTTTTACTGAGAAATATTGTATTGGCTTCTACGGGCAGTTGAATATGAGATCCCGTTGCCTCAGCACGATTTCTATTCGGAGTTTTGTGTTCAGATGATAGAACGCGACATCCAGATGTCTCTGGGCAATTTCTACGGGGAATATTGTATTTAATTGATAGAAAACGACGTCGATGTTTGAGGATATGAGGAAATCGACTTCTATGGAAAGATTCTTGTTGGGACAGCACAATACGATATTCAGCTGTTTCCGAATGATTTCTATGGGGAGATTCATGTTGGAACGTTAGAATAAATGTCCAGATATTTAGGAAGGACTAATGCGGGGAATATTATGTTTAGTCCGTAGGAAACTATGTCTAGCATCCTCAGGCCAAATGCGGTCGATTTCGCTTCATTTTTTGGCTCAAACATTGCAATAAGTTCACATAATACCCACCGTTGATAGTTTTTCCATTTTCAAGATAATCAATGAAAATTATCCCACACGCATCCCAAAAAATCGACGCCAAAACCTTGCCTGCAGATGGAGCCTTCTTTATAGTCGGTTCTGCTTTTTGTGTCTATTGTTTTGATTTTTCTTTTGTTTCGGGTGTGAAGTGGTGGATCCATGTCTCATCCATGGTTATGAAACGGCATGAAAATTTGGCTTTATTTTTGAAAAACATTGCCAAACACTCAACTGAAACATCTTCACAACGCTGTTTTTATTCCATTGTGAGCAAACGCGGCAACAATCTTGCACACAGCTTTGTCATTTCCAAATTTTCAGTTCAAATGCAATGTACTCAACTTTTTGAAATGCCTACCATGTCTGCTACCTCGTGTACTTTCAGTCAACGATCATCCAGTACCACTTTATGGATTTTCTTCAACATTTCTGCATTCATCACCTCGTTTGGTCAATCACTGCGACACACTTCTTGGCAGCTCGTACGGCCTCGTTTAAACTCTGCTGTCCAATATTTTACTGTTGCAAACGAAGGAGCAGTCTCACCTAGAGTAGAGTCTAGTTCAGCTTTTATATTAGTTGGGCTAAGGCCTTTCAAATAAAAGTATTGTATCGCATAACGATGACCAATTTTTTCCATATTTACAAATTCACTGAAAACGCTCACTATTGAGGGCTGTCAAATACTAAACGATATGGCGTCTTCAAACTTGAAACATATGTTTTAAAGATTGTGTACTTTCTAATACAGAGGTATTTTTTGAGCAACTACCGCCACCTCAAGATCAGGCTAGGTACTTCTACGACCACCCTCGTATATAAAATGCACTTAGCTGTTTCTTTTAATGATCCATTGTTTTAAGACATTATTGCGTTACATAATTTATTTTTGTTAATCTATTTCGGAAGATTTTAGAAATGTATTTTGTATAAATATTAGGTTCTCAAATATCTCTCTTCCGCTTTTTTGCTCTTCACTCAATACTTTATAAAAAGTGTTAAAGTGATCGGATTTACTTTAAATATGCACCGTTTTGTTCGATAATGTGTTTCTATCTAGACGGCAACTTCATACTACCCCTCTCGTAGAAGCGCCTCTACTTATTTGCGAAGAACTCGGACAGCCCCTTTTCACAAGCCTCTTTTATGTCCAACTTTAGACCACCAAGAGCTTTCGACATGAGCAGGAACAGGTCGTAATCACTTAGCGCTATGTCCGGGCTATAGGGTGGATGCGATAAAACCTCTCATCTGAACTCCCGTAGCTTCTGATTAGTCATCAACGAAGCGTGTGGTCTGCCGTTGTCCTGGTGCAACACTACAACCTTCCTGTTGAGCAATTGTGGACGCTTCTGGTCAACAGCCTGCTTCAAGTGATCCAGTTGATCACAGTAGATGGCAGAATTAAGTGTCTGGCGATTTTGGAGCAGCTCATAGTGGATCATTCTCTTCCAATCCCACCAAACACACAGCGAAACCTTCCTTCAAAAATAGGTCGAGTTCGTTCCGTTTCAGCAGTACATCGCAGGCATTGATTCGGTCCAGAAGGTTTTTTCCGTCAAATCATCCGGCATCCAAACATCAAGTTTTTTTTTGCAGAAGACTAACTCTCATCCCTTGGGCGATGCCACGAAATGCCACATGCCGGTCTAACTCGATCATTCCATGATTTGATCGGTATTCATCGTCACAGGTCTTCCACCGGCTGACTTATCCATGGTGTCGTTTTCACCGGCTCTGAAAACCATTCCTCTGCGGTTTGAAATGAGAGCGTGCCATCCCCAAAACACCATTAATCTCACGAAACGTTTCTCTAGCGGATTTGCCTTTGTAGAAGGAAAATTTAAAATAGCGTGAATTTCGGTGTTAGTGAACTCCATGTTTACACGTCTATAACTTTTGAACGCAATATCCAAACTAATTATGTATAGCGTCGTTTTGTACATTATGTCAAGACCTTTCAAATGATGTATAGTATTGCCAGATACGCACTTTGTAGCGCTTTATACATAGCCACGAAATTCATAAGATAAAAAGGCGGAAGGGGGATATTTGACAACCTAATATTAAAACGGAAATGAAAATATGTAAATTGTTGATTTCATTTCGCGTTCTCATTTTACGTTTTACAATGTTGAAATAAATTTTATCTGAATTTTTGAAAAATTCTAATACCGGGATGATCCTTACTGCTTTCACAATATTTTTAAAAGTTAGTTTAAAAAAATAAGAAAATTTTTATCTAATTGTGATCTGCACTATAGACATCGTCGCTTTGCAGTAACACCAAATAACGACAAATATTATAAATTTTGTACGTAAAGTGCAGATTAATTTTGGATGAACTTTGGACAAAACCAAAAGCGCGAAATCGTTTTCCACACTCTCATTTGTTTTTGTAAACATAATTATACAGAATGAGCAGTATTATATTCCGAAACCAAATGGATGACTATATTTTAATCTTGATATTTTTGAAACGTCTTCGAATTAACATTATTTTTTGACCATGATTTTTATTGTTTGGAGTTGAAATAGAATCATGTGTCGAAATAGATAAATGACAATGGGAAATCAATTTCTTGGAATTTTAGATTCATGTTATTTGTACTTTGAGGCAGAGATTGAGAAAGGAAAGGCTAAGAGAAAGGAAAGGCTTAGTCAACCAAAGAGAAAAATATTTTAAGCTATGAAAAATGAAAGAGGAGATTTTTTGAACCAATAAGAGAAGGTTTTTCCTTGCTCTACTACTTTGCAATTGCTTTAAATAGTGCGGTGAAAAGCTGTTGATCAGTATCTTCCTTCAGCTTCCATCAAGTTAGAAAAATGAAGATAGAAGCTGGGAAGAGTTACACCACGAACAGCAGGAGCATCGGCAAGAAGTTACCACTGCTCCTGTAGAAGGTGCCGAGGAAATCGATGAATGGTGTAAAATGGTTATTCGATTGCTCCGCGAGATCGGAAAATAGGACGAGTTTAGCCATTTCCCTCCATAAATTAGAGGGAATGGTGGCCTATGTAAAGTACGCAATAGAAGTTGAACAAAGCTTAAACTCATTTAAATGTAAATAATTTTTATTTTTGAATATTTATTTATTTTTACTTAACTAATTGATTCATTAGTTTATTTATTTTATTTGTTTTCTTATTTTCCTTTTCAATTTTGGAAGAATTTTTATTTTTCTTTAATTAATTTATTAATTTATTAATTTAATTAGTTTTTTTAAATATATTTATCCTTTTTATTTTTTTTTTAATTTTTGAATTTTTATTTGATAATTTAATAATTTCTTTATTTGTTATATAATAAACTAGCAACCCTCGTCTCGGATTCGCCCGAGATAATAATTTAACCGATTCCATCAACAATTCCATAATATCTATGTAAAAAAGTACTCTATAAATAAAAATCTATAATATATAGTACTCTATATATAAATAATTGACCGTAATTTACCTATCGTCGCTTCTGTATAATAAGCTGCTTCAATGTAGCGTGCACTTCAAAAAGTTGATATTTTTCCGACCATTTTATACAATATATATATATATATATATATATATATATATATATATATATATATACATATTAAATACGGCTTCGATGGAGAAAATTGTACTTTCGAGTTCGAGCGATAAAAAAGCTGTCCAAATATCTCGAGACGACGTTTACAGAGAGTATCATATTCAGACTATAGGAAATGTCTCGCGACATCTGCTATAGAAAGTTTTAAGGGGACAAAAATCCTTTAAAGGGTATGTGTCAGTTTTTGTATGTTTGGTCGTTAAAGCAGTTCATTTGGAAGTAGTATCTGATCATACTAAACAATCATTTTTAGTTGCGTTTCGGAGGTTTACTGCTCGTCGAGGTCTCTGAAAATAATTTACAGTGATAATGGCAGAACCTTTCTGAGTAGTGAAAATGAAATTCAGCGTCTCTTTACTAAAGCTTCTGCTTCAGAACAAATAATTGCGTCTACTCTGGCTCTATATTAGATGGAAGGGCGTTTGATTCCTCCTAGAACTCCTAATTTTGGTGGCATTCGGAAAGCTAACGTGAGGTCTTTCAAAAGACATCTTTACAGAGTTATAGGCGAATCAAAATTGTAGTTCGAGTTATTTTCAACTCTTTTTGCTAATATTAAGGCGTGTTTGAATTTTAGACCAGTCAGCGCACTTAGTTTAGATCCTGCAGACCTGAATGCAGTCACTCCAGGTCATTTTCTCGTTATTGGTCCACTATAACACTCCCTGAGGCATTTATTGAATCTATTCAATAGTATAGTAAAGGTAATGGTAATGGAAAGTAAAGGTAATGGATATATATATATATATCAAGATGATTGTAAAAGTATGAAAATTATTTATATATTTGGTAGAAATTTGGATAACCATTCCTTCTTCTCTCGCCCCTTCACGTATAATTTTCGCTCTCCAGTGCAACAAATGTCTAATGTCCTTTTGAGTCTATCATAAGGAATGTCTCCAGAATCCCATTCAATTCGATGATATTCATGTTGCAGTCAGTCTACCGTTTTTTTTTCACTCCAAGTCAATTCGCTCCATGGAAATGATGGCTTAAAGAGGTGCACGGTGGACAACGCACCTTCTTCCAAACTCAGCAAACTATATTCTTTTGAAATAAAGCTTTGCGGGCGACTTGTTTGAAATCCCTATATGTCACAGAGGAATATCTTTTCTAAATACATTTTTTTTAATGCAACCTCATATTATCGTACTCTTGCCATCTTGTACTTCTATACCCTTTTTATAAGCTGTAGTTATGACAACAAATGTAAAGTTTTGTGCTCAGATTCCCATTTTATGACAAGGTTCTCCACCTCCTGAAATTACCCCCTCTTTTACGATTGGCTGAGTAAAATAATATAAATATAGATGCGATTGGGTGGCAAGGTCAGCTTATTTTATTTAAACTGAGCTTTGAGAGAACGCTTTATGCCTGCATGTAGCAGATGAACCGCAATGATCTGATTGGACGGATGTAACTGAAGATATTGAGGTTAACCTATCGCTCACACAGAAATCACTTTCACAATCGGTTGCCAAAAAAAATGACAGGCTATGGTCTGTAATGATGAACTAAAAGGTTGATATTCGATTCTCTGTAAGACGATATATCCCTTCTCCCGATTTTATAGTACTGTTTAGTGTTTTCATCATCATACTCAATATTTTCCGTTCACCTCTGGTTTCACCTTTACTTTCCTTTAAAAGAGGGCAATTTTTCTTGAAAGACCACACTCGCTTCAACGTAATTACATAAATTCAGTTTGAGTTTTTCTCTTTTGTGATTCTCTTGATTCTTTTTAATAAATTTATATCTCAGTAAAGAAGTTCGATTTAGTTGGTAACTTTCTTCTTTTTTAATAAATTATCCGTAAACGTAAAAAGTGAAAATGGCTTCTATTACATCTATCGAACATCTTGTGCAACGTTTCCGCGGAATTTTAGAAATTGTGCACATGTGTAGTAAAGATGATATTCGTTATGGGCTAGCTATTCTTGATTTATCCATGAAGGAAGTAAGGGAAAAATGGAAGACTCCAATCTTTCTCGAGGAGAAAAGCAAAAGTGTTCAACTTGTATTGTTAACGTTTCGTGTACAAGTAGGATTTGAATGGCACCTTAATCATGGAGGAAGTCTAATCTCTGACAAGACAGAAGCTAAAATGGAATGATGTGATGTCCAATCTGCGTTTAAAAATCAAATCGAGTCTGGTGTACTTGTAAATTTAAATCATGTAGACATTCTCAGCTTGTTAACTGACGCTGAAAAGATCTTTCAAAGTAAGGTGAAAGCATGCTTAGAAGAGTTTAGTGCAATCAAAGTTTTAGAGAAATATCTGTTAAAACCTATGACTTATGCCCTGCTCACTTTTACACAACTTCCGTATTGACATTTGCATCACTTCTTAAAATGTCGAAAATTGAATTGAAAGTTCTAATAAATATTAATGTTATTATTCATCGAATCAGGCATTCGAGAAGGAATAAACCAGTGCTGTAATCGATGTGCGAAGGCAAACAATCTGTACATGAATTCGTCATACGATAAAAACAAGAAAAAAAACACTTTTATATTATGATTTTAATAATTTATATGGATGGGCGATGGCACAACATTTGCCAATGGGAAAATTTAAATGAATTAACTATGAATTTAATCCAGAATTCTTCAATATTCCAGCAGATTCATAGGGTATATTGCTGAGGTATACGAGAATATTCTGAAGAAATTCCTGAGAGATTTCTGTGTAGAGCATTGTACATTTTCAGGCTCAACGCAGAAGAAACTTCTCACTACTTTAGACGATAAGAAAAGATATGTTATTCACTACCGATCACTCCAACAGGCACTGGATACTGAATGGTCTTCGTCTAAGAAAGGTATATAGAATTTTGATGAGTTTGTTTGAGTATGAGTTTTGAGCAAAAACCTGGGCTTAAACCATACATAGAGTTTAATACAGAAAAAAGAAAACAGGCAAATAATGAATTTGAAAAACTTTTAATTAATGCAAACTTTTAATTAATGCAGTTTATGGAAAGTGCATGAAGCAAGAAGGATCTCATGTGGATGTACGATTAGTGAATACATTTACAGATCGATATGGAGTAGAAGCACGCATAGCTTAACCAAATTTTCATAGCTATGTAATTTTGGATGAAAATTTGGTTGCTATACAGCTCAAAAAGATAAGTGTTACAATTAAAAAACCTATATACATTGGTTTGTGCATTCTCGACTTATCAAAGACACTAGTTTATGATTTTCACTTCTCTTATATGAAAAAGCGAGTGGGAGAAAAATGTAAACTGCTATATACTGACACAGACAGTTTGATATACGAAGTGGAAGACATTGATATGTATAAAATTATGAAAGAAGATATTTACAGATTTGATACTTCTGATTATGATGAAAATAATCCGTATGGTATACCTTTATCAAATAAAAAAATACCAGGATTAATAAAGGACTAATGTAATGGAAAAATTATCGAACAATGTGAAGAAAAAAAATTAAACAATTAAATTTGAATATTATAGAAAATGTCTTGATGACCTTGTCATTATTCATCGCGAGCAGTGTAACATCCATTCTAAATTACATATAGTATGTACAGAAAAACAGAAAAAAATTACTGTATGTCCATATCACGATAAAAGATTCTTATTAACATATAGTACAGATACTTTACCGTGGGGACACTATAGAATTATGGAAGAACAGATGGCGCAAGCTGCATGTGAAATAGAGAGGAACATATTAAACGAAGCAAAACCACCAAAGGAAGGTGAGATGGAGATAAAGAATACTTACTTAAATTAATAAATATTTTTTTATTGGTCTTACAGTCCAATCAATTCCATCCAAAAATAAAATAAAAATAAAAATAAAAATAAAAAATAAATAAAAATAAAAAAATAAATAAATAAAAAATAAAAAAAATAAAAATAAAATAAAAATTAAAAATAAAAATTAAATTAAAAATTAAATTAAAATTATAATGACAGTCAGACTGTCCTTGTTTACATTCACCCCCGTAGACTAATCTGAAAATAAAATATTAGCTGAAAAAATTCTTTGTTAGTAAAGTGCAGTCTGACTGTCCCCTTACCTAATTGAAGACTTGTCCAACGTTTCGAGCTCGCTACGGCTCCTCATCAGGGACTAAACTAAACCTTATATTCTAATCTAGTATTTTCCAACATCTATTTATTTAGTTTTATATTTCACGTACATGTAATTCTGTTTACAAAAATTCAAGAAATATTTATTATTTTTGATTGCTTTAGTGTAATGTAAGAAATATATTTTTTCTATGAAATTTTATCTATTCAAATAAACCTAATTGCTGCTTTCAAAAATATAGTTTACTCAAAATTACAGAATATTCACTCGTTTGAAATATGTATATTTTTGTTTCAAATAAATAGAAATTAATAAATATTGTTTTAATTGGTCTTACAGTCCAATCAAATCAATCGAAAACAATACGTAACAATATCAGTATATATCTACATTAACATTAATACATCAATACACAAAAATAATAAAAATAAAAATAAAAATTAAATTAAAAATTATAATGACAGTCAGATTATCCTTGTTTACAGTCACCCCCCTAGACTAATCTGAAAATAAAATATTAGCTGAAAAAAATTTTTGTTAGTAAAGTGCAGTCTGACTGTCCCCAACACCCTTACCTAATTGAAGATCCAGTCCAACGTTTCGAGCTCGCTACGGCTCCTCATCAGGGACTAAACTAAACCTTATATTCTAATCTATATATACCTTATCCCCACTACCAAATTGAGTAAATTAAATCTATGTTCCCCCTCCACAAAAATTGTTCAAAACCAATCAATTTAATAAGGAATGATAAACATTGTCCAATTTACTAAACTCTAACATTAAATTGACATTATTCCGATTCCTGGAAATGTGAATACTTTCAAGACTCTCCCTTTTATACTTATTATTAATACAATGTTCCAAAATATCTACATTCACAAAATCAAAAGAATGTAAAATCTTTAAACAATATTCCTTTCAACCGGAAGTAATATGTGAGCTACACAAACTATATTTATTTTCAAAAAATTCTCTTTTTTAAATATCTACCTGTTTGTCCCATATAGTATTTATTACAATCCATACAGTTAATTTTATAAACAACTCCTGATTTTAAACATAAATCATCTTTATCCTTGCAATTATTAACCAACCTACTCAAATTATTGCGATTTTTAAAGAAAATTTGAATCTTATATTTCCGAAAATTTCTTTTAATTCTTTCAGATAATACTTTGTCAAAAATTTTTTTTTTTTTTTTTTTTTTTTAAATTTAACTGACTATTAACTTCAACCTCCCTTGTAAAGTTAATTCTGTCATGTACAGAATTGAAAACATCCACCATTTCATCCACAAAAACTTCCGGAACAATTGTAAAGATATCATCAACATATCTCTTAAATATCATTGGTTCAAAAAGCAATTATGACAAGGCTATACTTTCCAACTTTTCCATAACTAAATTAGCTATAACCGGTGACAAAGGCGACCCCATTAGACATCCGTATCTTTGTTCATAAAATTTATTATTAAATGAAAAAATTGTGTTATTAAAATCCAAATTAATTGCTTTAATAAATTCATTCATTGTCAATTTTGTATGCAAATTAATTTCATTCCACTTTTCCTGTATAATATCATTTAACAACTCTAAAGGTACATTTGTAAACAAAGATACTACATCCAATGAAATCATCTTGTAGTTTCTCGGAATAACAATATCTTTCATTTCATTGTAAAAACACCAACTATCCTTAATGTAAGAACTAGTTCTAGTTCAAAAATCTAGCAATATTATAAGTTGGGAAACCTATGGAAGATATTATTATTCTATCAGGTATGTGAATAAGTCTTTCCCGTTTTTTTTTCAAATTTTGAGCCTTTATTGTGAAAAAATGGTAACAAATGAATTATTGAAAGTATTGGCCATCGCTAGCTACAACTTTTTCCCATCTTTCTGGCAACATACGAATCCCGTTGCGAAAAAATTCGACCGGTTTGGCCTCTATCCAGTCATCCACCCATTTTTTGGCTTCCTCGTAGGAATGGAAGTGCTGGTCAGCCAGGCCATGCGTCATCGATCTGAACAGATGGTAATCAGACGGAGCAACGTCTGGACTATACGGCGGGTGGGGTAGGACTTCCCATTTGAGCGTTTCTAAGTATGTTTTCACCGGCGGTGCAACATGTGGGCGAGCATTGTCATGTTGCAAAATAACTTTGTCGTGCCTGTCGGAGTATTGTGGCCGTTTTTCTCGCAGGGCGCGGCTCAAACGCATCAATTGTCGTCGATAGACCTCGCCTGTGATCCTTTCATTCGGTTTCAGAAGCTCATAGTAAACCACACCTAGCTGGTCCCACCATATACAAAGCATGAGCTTGGCGCCATGAATATTTGGCTTGGCCGTCGATGATGATGCATGGCCGGGTAGTCCCCATGATTTTCTTCGCTTCGGATTATCATAACGTATCCACTTTTTATCGCCAGTCACGATACGATGCAGAAAACCCTTTCTTTTATGTCGCTGAAGCAGCTGTTCGCAAGTGAAAAAACGCCGTTCGACGTCTCTCAGCTTCAGTTCGTACGGCACCCAATTTCCTTGCTTTTGGATCATTTTCATGGCTTTCAAACGCTTGGAAATGGTTGTTCGGTCAACTCCCAATGCTTCAGCAAGTTCTTCTTGCGTTTGACAAGAATCTTCATCAAGCAAAGTCGCCAATTCTCGATCTTCAAAGATTTGCGGCCGCCCGGAACGCTCCTTGTCTTCCACGTCGAAATCACCGCTTTTGAAGCGTCGAAACCATCCGCGAACACTTGAATCATCGACACAACCTTCTCCATAAACCTCCTGAAGCAATCGATGCGTCTCGGCAGCAGATTTCTTCAAATTGAACCAATAAAGTGAAACTTCCCGCAAATGACGTCGACTCGGCTCAAATTTCGACATTTTCACGATATCAAAAATTTATGATGCGAAAAAATTTTAACTAATGTGTTAGTATGGAATTGTTGACATATGAATAAGCTTTGATTATGACATATGTAACCATTGAATACTCGCACAGTATTGGTGGCGCCATCTCTTACAAAAAACGGGAAAGACTTATTCACACTCCTAATAAATGTCAGATTTTCTTTATGAAAATAAATCTATCTTGGGAATTATTATTCTAAATGTCAGATTTTCTTTATGAAAATAAATCTATCTTGGGAAGCCCATAACATTTTGCTACAGTTCCATTTTCACATTTTAAATACTTATATGTAGTATCATTCATATATTCATTTCTTTTCCAATTATTTAATAATTCTTTCAAATTATTTTGCAGCTTAATGATATGTGGATTACCAATCTTCAAATAAATACTATCATCATTTAATATATTATTTATACAATTTATGTAATCAATTTTATTGGAAGCTACAGTTACATTACCTTTGTCGGCCTTTTGGCTTACTTAAAGGCTAATGAAAGACTAGTTGCAGTGGGAATAGTTGCTGATGTAGGGGAACTAAGAAATGAAATCAGCAGTGAATCTAGTGTAATTCGTGTAAACGTGCATGCAGAACAGGAGGGGCGATATAGAAACCAATGAAAATAGAGTGACAGAGGGGGAGGTGACGCTTTATGTCAATGAAGGCGAACCAATCACCATTGAATATGATATAACACTTGAAATAATGAACGGCTGAAATCCTGAAGCTGGTCAACACTCGATATGTTGCGAAAATTGTAGCAGAACTTGACGATAGTTTTCAAATACTTTTACCACAAAAGATATCGTCAACGATATTAAAGAATCAAGAATTTTTTGCAAATCTAACAAATACTGCATATAAACGATATTTATTTATACTTTATCAAGTCGGAACTTGTTATAAATTTGACATATGTACTTTTTAAATAATAATTCAATAAACATATTTCATGTTATTAAATAATATATATATATATATATATTGTTGGGATAGAGCACCAACCATGCTAGGCTTATATAGTGTGTGTGTGTACCATCTGTACGAGCGGTACAGATGCTGTGTGTGAGAGCGGCGCTGCGAGAGCTCCCTTTATAGAGAGTGCAGCTAGTAGACTGCTAAACGTTGTGCGAGTTGGTTGATTGTGAATAAAGCTCTGAGTTATCGAAATACTTTGTCTTTGTCTTATTCCTTTATTTCCAGTCTGCTTGTATTTTATATATTAGATCTAGATTCCAACAGGTTATGGGACCCGCCCACGTCCACTGAGCATTTTTAGAATATTTAAAATTTTTAAATTTCGTGTAAAGTGTGAAACTGTTTCGAAAGTGCGTGCTCGTGGAGAAAGTGCTTTGTTAGAGAGAGAGAGAGGTCGAGCACGTGTTGCTCCCTGAAACAAAGCGAAGGAAAAACCGTTGCCAATCTTGAAGGAGATTCATTGTACTGCAGCTAGAAATTTTCCAAAAGAGGGAAAATTTTTATTAAAATGGACTTCAATAAAGGTTCGAGTTCGAGCGCAAACGCTGGAAAGCGTAAGTTGAAGTTTGGTTTTTGTTCAAAATCAAAAGGAGAAGGTTGAGTAGAATTTAATTTATTAATAATTAAATTTATTGCAATAATGCAAAAGTATGGAATTAGTTTAAAAATGAATTTAGATTTGTACATATGAATTATAGTGTAATTATCGCTATGGTTTGAATGGAAAATCTAAAAGAGTGATTTCGAGATTTTAATAGTTGAAAATTCATCTAAACTAAAGTTATTTAATACTTTATTGTTAGATAATTGAGTGAACTAATTGTTGAAATTAAAATTTTCAAGAGAGTGAAAAGCTAAAGCAAAATTTCATAATCTATTGAAATTTGGTTTTAAGAAAGAGAAGTCTTAATGCTGCAATTTGTTTACTAAATAGTTTAAACAAATAGTAATTATGCATTAAAATTGTTTCAGATTATTAAAATTTATCTTAATAATTATTGAATTCTTAAAAACTAAAGTAGCTTACGTAGAGATTAGCTAATGTAAAAATCGCGCGGGAAAAATTTTAACATTTTACCGCGAATCGAATATAACGAATTTGTTGCAATAATAATTCGAGATAAATCTTTAGATTTCTTAGAATTCGATTTCAAAGTTCAAACAGGAATTTTTAACCGAAAAGAGTAAGTGCGTGTGCACCGGTATAAACGGGCGCGCGGTGCGGCGTAGAGGGGGGGGGGCGCGCGGGCGACCCCCAGGCGCGCGCGGTATAGCGGACGCGCGGGCGCGCGGCGCGTGGAGGGGCTAGCGCGGCAGCGGCGGTCTCTCTCCCGGGCGCGCGGCCTAGTCCGGACGGAGTCCGAGCGTCAAAACGCAGAAGGAGGCCTCCTACGAGGCTGGGGACGCGTTTTCCGTAACCGCCGTACAATTTACATGCATGTCCATAAGAAAAATCGCCGCAATGTATTTCTTATGGGAGGTATATCCGTATATACTGACTATACGGGTATACATATACGGTATATGTATGTATCGGTATACGTGAGGTAGTATACGTGCGCGTCCATCATATAGTCGTACATATATACTGTACGGGTATGTACATAGAGGTAGGCTACGCGCTTAATATAGGTGTGAGGGTTTATATGTGTGTGTCTGCTATATGGTCGTGCATACATACTGCACGGGTATATATATAGATACATTGTAGCATTTAATATACGTGAGACTATCCCGCGGCATATAGAGTCCAGTCCGACGCTATAGCTAGGGGGGCCCTGGGTACCGCCCAGGCCCGTGCCCTCACGTGAGGGGGCCCCGGGTTCTTGCCAGGACCGTATCCTTATACCAGAGGGGCCCGATGCCTAATACGGGATAGGTATATACAGTGTGTAGGCGCGATATATGCACGCGCGTGTGAGCCTCTTGCGGTATATATATATATAAATCCGCCGGTTATCATTACATATAACCAGAAGTAAGAGGGAGTGTGTAGTGCACCATACTTGTACGGGGCAGCAGTGCTGCGACCGCAAACCCCCTGCGTATGCTGGACAGTATACGATTTGGCTGGTTTGTCAAGCGCAGTTGCTGCTGCGTTCGCACTAGTTAGAAGGGCCTGCCTGCCGATCCATACCGCCTAGACAGAGGGGGTGCATACATTTCTGTATTCTCTCGACGTGAAAGTGACTTTATAGAGCGAGACGTCGCTCTCCGGGGCTCTTAATACATACTTAAGGGTTTCGAGGATTTAGTGCGAAACACTGTTATTTTCCAAGAAGAAAAATCGATATCGTACTTACGGGAACTGAACGCGTGTAGTGAGGAAAGAGATCTCTACTTAAGGTGGTTTAGTCACGCCACAAAACGTAAAATCTAGCTAGTACTTACGTTACATAAAAATCCTATAGGTAACGACGCCGCAGTGAGTGATACCTTGGGAAGGAAGGTATGGAAGGCGATTGAGAAGGTATGGAGGAGGCACGGCCACGAGAGATATTTTCATGGGCAGAGAGTGTACCTTTATTGCTCGCAAGAGCGAACACTGTCCGCTGCGATCGTGTTTTCGGACACGAAGGTGGTGAGGATTGGGCACCTGTTGCGCCCAGAGGAGCTCGAGGAGCTAGATCGAGCTTGGCCTACCGGCAATGTACTGGTAGAATTCTTTCCGGAGCAGACCATCGCTCCGAGGAAAGAACAAGAAAGTGAAAGCAAGCTCGAGGGAGTGCTTCGTGACATACATACTGTCGCGAGGCAGGCCTCCGAGCGTATGGACAAGTGGGAAGTAACCATGAAAGGCATGGTGGAGCGAAACTCCATTTTGCAGGAGCGCCAGCTAAACAACCTGGCGAGATGGCTATCGTCCGAAAGGATAGAGTCTGCAGTCATGACACTGGCGGAGAAGCTGGTTCCAGCAATCCTGGAAGTAGCTGCTGCTCGGCCTACCTTGCCATCATCTAGTCGGCAGGAGCTGAGATCAAACATTCCGCCACTGGAACCAGATGTGGAGATCCTGGACAGCTCTCGAGGATCTCGTCAAGAGGACGAACAGGGAAGGCTCATGGGAAGCTGCCTCGATCCGTCAACGACAAGGATTTCAACCCCTACGAAGACGTAACGGACGAAATGATAAAGGTTCTGGTGAACCACATGGACGCTAGCTCGACACCGCCATCCAAGGAGAAGGGAGCGCAGCCGTCACTGGATCACCGAGACTATGAATACAACCCAGGCGCAGCTTCAGAGGGAGATTCGAGATATAATGTAAGGCTATCAGACTCTGATAATATTAACAATAATCTTATTATTTCTGATTTCAATTTAAATGTAAATAAGTCTCACGATAACCTGCATTGCTCGAGAACAGAGTCGAGCAATCTTCCAGCAAACGTTCTGCCTGATAATCTCAGTGCGAGCGTGGCTGATGATCGCATCGTTTCTGAAGGCGATAAGTGCAGCGAAGTGACTGATAAATTAACAGAAAAGGTAGAGAGTAGTAATTCTGTATTGAATGATTCAGATAGTCATTTGCTTGAAAAGGTTTTGAACCAAATCACTAACTGTTCAAATAAAGAGAATAGTTCATTCAGAAAATACAGACTTACAAATGATATGTGTTTCGATATATTTGAGGATTATCTTAACTCGGAATTACGTGTGAAAAGGTTGAGCCACGTTCTGACGATAGGGGAGAACGATGTCGTTGATGAGAAAGCTCGTGACGACATGTTCAGAGCCCGTGATATAATCATCAATCATATTGATATCACATATTATCAAAAGATAGTAAACCTTAAATCTCCTAGGGAGATACTCGAAAAGTTAAAAGAACACAAACGACTTGAGAGTAAGACTACACGTATTTCGGCTCGGAGAGCGTTATACACTATAAAGTACAATCCTTCTAAGGAGCGTGCTGTAGAATTATGGGATAAATTCGAGGACAGAGTCCGAATTTATGAGAGTGTGCCTAATGCAGACAAACTGTCTGATAAAGAAAAGAGAGATATGTTTGTGCAAGCAATCACAGACGCAGTACCTGAAGTGACTCTCGCAGAGGTTATAAGCCTCGAGTCAACAGGTACAGAAATGACGTACGAGGCACTTAAACATTTTATTTTACAGAAGGAAGCAACGAAGCCCACAGCCGAGCGGAGGGGAGATCAGCTGATTGCTGAAAGCGGACACAGGAGGACCTTCCGCAACCCCTACAGCAACAACCGCAGGAGCGGCGACAGCGCGGGTCGTAGGGACGACCGCGCTCTCAAATGCAGAGCATGCGGCAAGCTTGGGCACATGCTGAAAGAGTGCCCAACTCCAACGCTCATACAATGCTATAATTGTAATGAGCTGGGCAATCACATCGCCCGAGATTGCCCCAATAAACATGCCAAGCCGACCAAACGGCCACACGACCAGAACCGCCACGAAGGGGGCAAAGACAACCCCTTCAGTAGTAGGAAGAAGGGGCGTACGGCCTACGCCGTAGAAAAAGAGGTCGGTAGCGACGAAAATCGCGGAGCTGAGGGTGAGTTGACCAATTATTCAAAGTTTAATGATTTATTACTGTGTGATTTCATAGCCGACTCTGGTGCTACCGAGCACATAGCCGGATCCAAGTTGATATTAACAAACGTTAAACCGATCAATTGCCAAATGCGTTGCGCGAATAAAAATAAGTATCTAAGCATTAACACTGAAGGAACTGTTGAAGCGCGTGCGGTAAACGGCAAAATTATTAGGCTATCTGATACACTCTATTCAAATGAAGTTGCCAGAAACTTATTGTCACTTAGGAAGTTTGTAGAAAACGGAATGGAGATTTACCTTAACAACGAACGAATCGACGTAATTGATAAGAATACGAAGGAGAAAATACTTACCGGTAATTATAAATCTCCCTTCTGGACGATTTCGTTAGAAATTCCGAAACTTAAAATAGGTAGCGGTCTAGCAGCAGAGAACTCGAGCGTATCAATGAACACGCGTAGTAGATCGTGCGTAGCGAATTCAAACTTACCTGACACACCTGTCACTTCCGCAACAGGTTTAGAAGATCAACTAATCACGGTTATTCCGAAAGAGGGAGAAAGTGAGGTTAGGAGTTCGGAAGAACCGGAAGTTATCTATAGAAATCGCAACGTATCAAACTCCAAGACACTATCAGCAGCTATGCTGTGGCATACGAGACTAGGTCATGCGTCGGTCAAGTATCTTAAACAGTTCGCGAAGAAAAATAACAATTTAATCAACGAAAAGGATCTATTAGATACAACCGAAATAGATAATTGCGAAGTTTGCCATCTAACTAAAACAGTAAAGCTACCGTTTAATAAAACGCGAACGCGGGCAGACAAACCATTGCAAATACTGCACGGTGACACCATGGGGCCTATTAAACCAGCCTCATATCCAGGAGGGCATAAATTCATAATCGTTCTAGTAGATGATTATTCTAGGGTAGCTTGTGCATACCCAGTTAAAAGCAAGACCGAAGCAGGGAAATGCATAGACTCGTGCGTTAGAAAATTAAGAAACGCGATAGGGTCGGATGAAAAATTCTGTTATCTGCGTACCGACCAAGGCACGGAATTCACTATCAGGGAAACTATAGATAGGCTAGCGGAACTAGGTGCAGAATTGCAACTTGCGTGCCCAGATACTCCGGAACATAACGGAGTCGCAGAAAGGTTTAATAGAACGCTTGAAATGAAAGTACGTGCGATGATGTGCGATTCAGGTCTACCTCTCAGTAACTGGGATCTCGCGGTAGACGCGGCAGTCTACACCTATAATAGAAGCCCGTACAAAGCGTTAAACATGAACATACCGCTGTTCAAATTGCGAAACAACTTCAGCTTGGATTTAGGACAGCTTAGAAGATTCGGCAGCTTAGGCTTCTGTAAGAAACCGCGAAACTTAGATCATAAATTCGGATTACAGGGTATTCGGTGTGTAGTTGTAGGATACACTCAAACCGGTTATAAATTGCTTGTACCTGAGGAAAGAAAAATGTATGAAACAAGACATCTCAAATCACTTGAACACATTGTCTACGGAGATGTATTCGACAAAGAAAAGAACAAATTATCATTTGCGAAAAATCAGGAAGAATCACTAGACTCAGAGGGAGAGGAAAATAACAACTCTCCTATTAAACATAGTCCGACGGTCAAACGCCGAAGACCAAAGAAAGTTAGATCAGCGATAGATATCATGTATATTAACAATGATAATAGAGTAGAACTGCGTGACGAAGCTAGGGATATACTGATAGCATCAATAAATAAAGATCCCGTTAATTATCGCGAAGCAGTCAGCTCACCGAACAGCAAAAATTGGATAGAAGCGATAGAGAATGAAATTAAGTCACTAGTAGATAAAAATGTGTTCGAAACCGTGAATAAGAGGGAGTTAATGTCAAGTGTTAGCAATCCGAATGTCTTAGATTCAAGGTGGGTCTTTAAAACCAAGCTTAACGATAAAAACGAGGTTAGATACAAAGCTCGTCTCGTAATCAGAGGGTTTAAAGACAAAAACGAATACTCGATTAGCGAAATTTACGCGCCAGTCTCTAGGTTGCCACTAGTTCGAGCGTGCTTAGCGATAACAAATTATTACGACTGGGAAATTCGCCAACTCGATGTAGAAACCGCCTTCTTGTACGGAGAAGTCGAAGAGGATATATACATGCATATACCAGAGGGAGTCAAATCGGATGAAAACGACAAACAACTGTGGAAACTAAAACGCTCACTATATGGCTTAAAAATCAGCCCGAAAAGATGGAATGTCAAATTTACTGAAACTATCAATAAATTTGGATATACATCCGATTCAGTAGATCCGTGTTTATTCGTAAAAAGAATAGAAGACACCGTTTGTTATGTACTCTTGTATGTGGATGATATCCTCGTCTCTAGTAACGATAGAAAAGAAATCGACGATATAACCGCGAAATTAGGCGCGGAGTTCAAAGTTAAAGACTTCGGTGAACCCCGCGAATTCCTGGGAATTAGGTTAGATCGCGATCGAGCGAAGAAAACGCTTAGATTGTCTCAGGGAAAATTTGCGCGAAGTCTATTGATTAAATTCGGATACGAAAGAACGCACTCAGTGGATACACCACTGCCAATTGCATACGCGAACGATCGATCGCGCAAAAGCAGAGAAAATGAAGATTGCGCAGTAGAAGCGTCTACCGATAGGATGTTTCGCGAGTTAGTAGGATCGCTACTATATCTGGCCAATTCTACTAGACCGGATATAACCTATGCGGTAAATATTCTATGCAGACATCAGATAAGCCCTACACAGGAAGACTGGAAGATGGCTTCCCGTGTTTGCAAGTATCTGTCGGGATCGATCGACAAAGGTCTTGTCCACAAAGGCTTGTCTGACAGAATGACGGCCTTCTCGGACGCCAGTCTATCAGACTGTAAAAATGTGCTTACAACGAGCGGTCTAATAGTGAGATTGTTTGGCGATTCGATCGTATGGAAAACAAAAAGACAACAGAGTGTTGCTCTATCAACATGCCAATCGGAGTATGTAGCAATGAGCGATGCGTGTCAAGAAATTCTCGCAGTACACGACTCGATTAAATTCGTAATATCAGAAAGTCTAATGCCAGTTACACTGTACTGCGACAACTTGGCTGCCAAGTCTTGCGCGGAAACCGACGGTAGCAATAGATTAAGACATATGATAGAAAGAAAAGAGCACTTTATTAAAGAGTGCGTTAAACGTAACTACGTTCGGATAGAATGGATCTGCTCGAAAAATCAATTAGCAGATATATTCACCAAAGCGTTGTGCGCTCAGCTGCATGATAAGCTGAGCACGAGAATAATGCTAGGAGATTAACTGATTTCTCTATTTGCAGGTTCGGAACCAGAAAACTGGGACTGAAGCCTGCCCGCAGCGTAAGTTTACGCTGGCCGTAACTGAGGCCAGAGTGGTCGACAGCGGAAGCCGAGAAAAGTCCCGCTGAGACCTGAGTCAACATCAAAGAGCGTGAAGAACCACAGAGAGAAATCAGCCAAAGCAAGTAGCATGGTGGTGAGAGGGAGTGTTGGGATAGAGCACCAACCATGCTAGGCTTATATAGTGTGTGTGTGTACCATCTGTACGAGCGGTACGGATGCTGTGTGTGAGAGCGGCGCTGCGAGAGCGCCCTTTATAGAGAGTGCAGCTAGTAGACTGCTAAACGTTGTGCGAGTTGGTTGATTGTGAATAAAGCTCTGAGTTATCGAAATACTTTGTCTTTGTCTTATTCCTTTATTTCCACTCTGCTTGTATTTTACATATTAGATCTAGATTCCAACATATATATATATATATATATATATATATATATATATATTTGTCAAAGAATAAAAATATACATGTATGTAAAATAATTAGATAAATAAATAACATTACAGATATATTGTAATTTTCTTTTCTTATTTAATCGAAAACCAATGTCCTTACACCTATTCTTACATAAATTATTATTATTTATTCATTTGACTTATGTCATAATTAAATCAAAAAACTTCATTTTTGTCTAACCAACTATTATGTTCACTACTGAATCCTAGCCACTTCACATATACGCGATTATCAGTCTTCTTTAATACTTTTTGATCTAAATTAATTTCAAGACACTTAGTTTTTTTTAATTTCACTCTCATAAAAGTCTCCAGCGATAGGTTTATTATAATAATCTTTAATGTGATAGATTATTGGATTAGTCTTTACAACTCTTATTATTGTGAAAATTTCAGTTTGGTGTATATCCTTTTTCAAAAATATTTTTTATTTTACTTATTCGTACATTAGCTCCAACTTCGTATTTTGTTTTTCTTATAGTCATATTTTCGATTGGAGAATGCTTTTTTATCTCTTTTTCATTTCTTTTGCTACATTTGAAGGCTCAATTCCTACTGTTTGATGCTTTCTTGAATTAGAAACCTTGAGTAAATCTGGTAGGATATCCATCCATTTATAGTTTCCCTGTTTACTGAATTGTATCCGTATTGCATTTTTTAACATTCTATTAAATCATTCACATATGCTTGCATGAAAATTACTGTGTGAAAAATACAGATTTATCTTATATTTTTTCATGAGATTTTGAAAGTGAGAATTGTAATATTCTTTTCCTTGATCAGTTTGTAGATGAAACGGTACTCGTTCTTGTTTCAACATCTCTTTGATCTTACTGGAATGTAGAGTTAGGAATCATTTCTACAAGATCAGTCTGCATGTCTTATTATTCCACATATATCATATTTTATTCGCTTATATCTAGAACATGTAGGTTTGTGCAACTCTTCAACCACTTTTTCGCGATACATATTTTTTTTAATATCTTTTATTATATTAACAAGTTCCGTTACGTTTTCTTTCAAATTATAATATTTTTTACTGAGATCCTCCAGTTTCGCTTCGATGGACAACCGAATAACTTCATGGTTTTGCTCACAATCTTCAATGTATCTAACCGATTTAGAAATTTCAAATGATAAAATATCTACTTGGGTCTTTAGTGCTACATTCAACATTTTCACGTTAATTGCATCATTTTCTTCAGTAGCTTCCCCAATATTACAAAGCCGTTTAGTTTCGATATCATTATTTCCATTCAATGTAATATTGAAGCCAATACCTGGAGGACGCATATTGCTACTGATCAAAACGTCTATGAACTTATCAATATATGTATCTTATTTCGCGTAATTCTTCAATAATGGATTAGATTTCATTGATTTAATTGTTATTTCTAACCGATTATTCGGCAATTATTATTATTATTCTCCCCACAAGCTCATTCGGATCATCCCAGTATAGTAGCTCTATTGAAGAATCTTTCTTTGCTATTTTATATTTAGGTATGAGATCTCCTCCTCCCATTTTGGTATGACTAACACTGCTGCGAAACATCGGTGCAATGATGTTGAAACATTTTCTACGCTTCGATGAGTGTATAGATTGATCTTTGCTTTGTTTTTTCCGGTAAACACTTATGGCTTCCAGTATACTGCTATAGTTTTCACGATCTGCTAAACTTATTAATATTTCATCTGGTTCTTTTTTTATCAGTATCATTAGTTCATTACTTTTAGGATAAATTAAATCTTTCACTTTTATTTTATTTCCTGCGGCTTTGATCTAAAATATTAGTTTTAACACTGTCTTCGTGCATAGATTTGAATGTTGTATTCAGTATTGAGTTATACAATGAGACAAAATCATCATCAGAATCATAATCTTTTACAGAAGCTGAGCGAATATTATTATTATCTATCATAAAACTTAATTTTTTTGAGATCTAGTTGGGTTTTTAATGCTGTAATCATCCGAAATGACATTAGAAGACTGTAAAGTTTTTTATTCGACAAGCTTTTCAAGTGGTGTAATGACTGGTTTCAATGTATCACCTATAACTTTTTCGAGATTCTCTCTCTCTTCTGTTTCAATAGTTCAGCTTCTTTTTAATAGCTTTACGAGCTTGCGAGAGCTCGTTGAAGATATTCTTTTCTTTCTCAATGTCCGATATGGTATCGTGTTGCTGTGTAAAATTGAACTGAGTCATTAAGATTTTTTTGATTTCTTTTTATTGCAAAACAGTCAAAATCTTTTCTGTATCTTTCATTATTGATTGCACTATCTTTGTCAATAACAACAAATCCATATTTATCATTTTTCCAGCATTCAGAACAAACATTTCGAAACTTGTTGAAAGTCAGATCAATATTGACATGGTCATCATAAATTTTTTTCAAATTCATATCATCTTGATGATAAATTACTAACATATTAATATCATCTCTAATGAGATGTTTTGGTATACGAGTATATGATTAGCATAGGTAGAAGCAATCTACACTTTTATGTTTCCCCATGCAGAAAAATGCTCTGACGTTATCCTGCTTCTCACAAGCTACATCATCAAAAATCAGAATTGAATTGGGCAATGCTTCATCTAGTGATATTACAGATTTATGTTCACTAAACGGCAGATATGTGACACCTCCAATAGGTTCTAAAATTTTTTGCAGAAAACGATAATTTGGCTGTTTTAACGATTTTGAATAAACATACACATTCTCAAATCTAAGACCATTGGGATGATAAATTAAACCTAATAAGTTATTTGTTTTCCCGCAGTTCGATGGACCGCAGAACACTGCTCGTATACTATCTGGTAGTAACTCTCCATGCTGCCTTTTCCTTTTTTTCTCGATTCCAAAATCAAAGTTGGTGATGAGGAGTTTGAGGGTTTGCTCAATAAAATCCATGTTGCCGTGACTAAGTCAAATATATCATCGAACGATGAATATATATAAATGCATGTTTTATAGTTTTTTAACAGCAGTTACAAAATAGTAGTCGCAGATGATTGTTCATAAATCTGGAAAACAGTTGATACTTGGCGAAGGATTACTCGATAGAGTAATCAACAATTTCCCATTTGAAATGCATCTTCCTGGATATTAATACTGTGGTCCAGGAACTCGATTAAAAAAGCGAATGAAAAGAGGTGATCCAGGAATAAATCCGTTTGATCAGATATGTAAAGAACATGGCATGCAGTATGCCAATAAAAACAGTAATCGTAATATTTGAAGCTATTAATTTAAGTAAAGGTTTTTATCTTATATTATATAAGAATAGAATAATGTTATTTCTGAAAACGCATATCGGACACAAACAAGTTAAATAAAAACTTCAATTTAACATTGCCAGATCGTGCAGATCATATTATGATCTTATGAAATATACACGTATATTAAAAATTCCGTATTTGCGAAACGTTTTCATGAGAAATTGTCTGCCTCACAATGGTCTATGGTACGACAATCTAATGTTGTTAATCTTGATGATTCACAAAATAAAAATACTCATTGGGTGTTTTGACGAAAGAGAGATTCTTATGTAATATACTTTGACAGTTTTGGTGATTTAAGGCCTCCCACAGATCTCATGAAATATTTCGATGTAAATGAAATAAAATACAACTATAAAAGATATCAGAAGTTCGATTAATTTATTTATGGTAACCTTTGTCTACAACACCGAAAGACTATAAAGAAGGTCTTGTTGGTCTAAATTTAATCATTCTCGTTCAATCAGTCATGGAAGATAGTTTCACTTTGACTCTCTCAGGCAAATCATCTGTTTTAGAAGCTGAGTATTTTCCTTCTATTGAACTAGCAAAGTATAAAAAATTTGTTTTGGCCTTTGTCGAACTTAACTTAACTTTTAACTCAATATTGAGAATATTGACGATACACATAATAAGCTACTTTTCCAGAGGGAAGTTGTTAATATTTCTACTGGCAGCTACAAGATTAACGATATCGATCATTTTTTATCAACCACATTGAAATCTAAAGGAATTGAATTTTCCTTGAAAGCCAATAATAACACATTTAGAAGTGAAATAAAGTGCAGCGTTCCATTAGATCTTAATCCTCAAACATCAATAGGTCATCTTCTCGGCTTTACTCTCCGTATTTTCAAAGAAAATATAGGGAACAGTTCTGATTTACCAGTGAAAATATTGAAAATCAACGCAGTCAGAGTCGAGTGTAATATTACTGCGGGAACTTTCATTAACAATAAAAAGGTTCATACCATTCATGAATTCTTTCCCAGAGTTCCTCCAGGATATAAAATCATAGAAGTTCCATCTCAAGTTATATATCTACCACTGAGTGTTAAATTTATGGATCATTTACAAGGTCGAATAGTTGATCAAGACGGAAATTTGGTTAATTTTCGAGGTGAGGAAATTACTATTAGACATCATATCAAATCTACATAATAAGAATTGTTTACAATTCTAACATGCACATGAGCACTGCATCATGTCAATCGCCAATCAGTCGATTAAAGAATTTGAGACTGCTAACACGGAAGAGCATTCAGTTCGTCCAAAGTCTGGGTCTAAAAGTTTGTGGAAAAAATTCACTTGTATAATTTTCTCCTCGTTCCGAAGAGAAAATGGACGAAATTCTAAAAATTCACTCAAGTATCGTATTCGATGAGTGAATTGTTCATTACGAAATCCACCCACATCAATCATACATAGCATTAAGCTTTGATAACAATGACGAAATTCGTATTTCTATCCAACATCTAGATTTGTGTCTCCTACCATCACGAAGATCTGGAAAGTTTAAAAAAATGATGGCAGCTTGCCTATGAAATCTATATTTGTTAACAATACTCTTTGTCATCTATTTGATGAAATTCGATCTGAACTGAATGGAGTAGAAATAGACAAAAGTAAAAATTTCGGATTAAGTAGTGTGATGAAATGGTGGACTATCTCACGCTTGAAAATGCAGGCTGTGTATAGACTTCTTGTGGATAGGCGAAAAAACTTTGACTTTGCTATTCCACTAAATATGATTTTGGGTTTTGTAGAAGATTACAAAAAAGTAGTAGTTAATATGAAGCATGAACTTATTCTCATAAGATCAAGATTGGACACCAATGCAATAATCCAGGAAGGTAATACAATTTGTAATAATGCTACAAATAAAGAATGTGACATAAAAATAACCAAGATGGAATGGCTAATGCCTTATGTCATTGAATTCCAATCAATTGGAGAAATCTTATTTTGTCATTCTCGGCTTACAGACGAAGAAAAGAAATAAACCTACTGCAAATGCAAGTCGATTTAATCACTGTAATATGAGTAACGTGAGGCTTTTTTTAAATTCGCAATATTATCCGTATAATAATCTAAACATTGACATTTCAAATAATCAATATGCATTACTCTATGATATGTATGAAAATTTTCAAAAAACATACTATGCAAGAGATCCTCGGACAGTTTTTACAAAGACACAGTTTCTTGTGAATGAACCACCCATAGTTATTAATTGTTCGCGGCAAAATGAATCTATAAAGAATGCTCCCTTAGACGTGCGGCAAGAATCAATTTCCCTTAGAAATTGATGCAAGAAATAACTTTCCAAACAATACTACAGCTTATTGTTTGATCTTGCATGACCGCATCGTTCAGTATAATCCAATAAGTAGAGATGTGAGAAAGGTTATTTAAATAGATAATATTTGCAAAGAGAAACTTTAGCAAGCAATAGAAAAAAAACAAATAAAAAGGAGAACTAATAGCTATAGGCATAATGGCATATTTTAAGGCACTTCCCACTCCTCCAGACATTGCTCGATTCGAAAGAAACCTTGAGTAATTTGCCGTTGTGACGTTAGACGGAATACTGACATACTTTTGGCATACGTTCTGACACACTTTTAGCTGTGCCAGAATAGCTATGTGCCAGTATGTCTATAGCCTACCTATTTGTCCTATATTATAATTATTTCAATACGATATTTTTTTATATATAACATTTTAAAAAGAAATATTTTTACATTATATATCATGATATTATTGGTAGCAATATATATATATATATATAGAATAATAAATCTATTTAATCTGAAATATGTATTCCAAAAATGTATAATTTATAAAATACCCAACAAAAATTTAACAATACAAAAATATATTAAAATAATAATTTATATTATTTAATATTTATCTATGTAATATTTATATGTTTTTTCATTTAATAATTAATAAAATTTTTATAATTTTAACAAATTTTCCTATAATATATATATATATATATATATATATTGTAGGCGTAATCCAGTAATGATATAGTCAGAATAAGTATTGAGACCGGGGAATCCCCGAGGGCTAACGGTATCTAGGATAAACCATACAGTAAGCGGAGAAACACAGGTCCAGCGCAGGTACAATAGTTAATTAAGGCATCCAAATATTACGCACGTATTTAGATGCAAATATAAATAAACTGTTCCTTGCAAGCAGGACCATTCCGTTGAGAACCTCAGAGAGAATCGTATGCTTATCCGTGCTTCTGTGTAACTATAATTTAGTGGCTTCTGTAATATATTGAATTACTATATCTTAAATAAGTGTATTTTGTGTTATTTATTTATTCGTTTTCCGCCATCCTGATCGCTCCCCTTACTATATATATATATATATATATATATATATATATATATATATATATTTGTAAAAATAAAATTCCTTAAAATTATGAAACTTTTATTTTAAAATATATTTTTGTGCTTTCGTTCATCATCAACTGTACATCTTACTATTTTAATGATCTGATTTTTAATTTCGTTATATAATATTTTATATTATGTTTTTAAAATATGCATATATGTTTTATAAGTAGTAAATTACTTAATATGCTAAGAAAATATATTATTCTCGATCGCTAGAGCAAAGGACTAGTAACTTGGTGATCCGAGTTCCAATTCCGGTCTCGGCCGATTGACACAAACACCACTGTAAGAATTTGTATGTGCTTTGTTTACAAACACATCGTAGACCTCCGTCGCTGATTAGCACTGGTATTTGGAAGCATAAATAAAGCAATATAACAAACATATATTATTACATTTCCCTTTATTATAATCAATAGGACATCTGACTATAGCAGTGAACTGATTTATAATGTAATTATAGAATATTTTTTGTGTTTGTATATCAAAACCATGTCTATTTAACAGTAATTTTAATTAAATGAAAATTATATGCTTTAAAAGTGTTTTCTGATTTCTATTTGAAAATAAGTTGTAAACTTATTGTTTATTTTTTGTGTTATTATTCAAAGTTATATGGGTATAAGTAAAGTTGTTATTTTGAAAATTTATTAATATTTAAATTTGAAACTATTTTGTATATGATTAAAAGCAAAAAATGAAATAATTAAAATTACTTAAATATACTTTAAGTTATACCACAGAGAGTTTTAAACACGCAGCACTTTTTAATAAATTTACGTAAATAATATTGTTATACAATTTCATATAAATATGTAAAATTTTAGAAGAATAGTTGTACATGTGCAAAGTTTATGAATAAAGATTTATCTTTAAAATCTGCTCATATAATTAATTAGATCCAATTAGTAGAAATTCTTTTCTAATGTCATTTATTAATTTTTATGTAATTTATTAATATTCATTATATCCAATATTAGATTTACATTTATTATAGAATTAAAGTTATAGAATGGAAAGAATGAAGGAATGTATAAAAAGACATATATATTTGTAAAAGACATTTAATTTTTAACAATATTTTATAAAATATGAATAATAAAATGAATATACTATAACGATGATGATGATAATAAAATATTTGAATTAATAATTCTAATTATAAGGTTTATATTTTAAATGATCATTCAAATTAGTTCATAGTACTACAAACTATAAATATCAGGTATGTGAATAAGTCTTTCCCATTTTTTTTCAAATTTTGAGCCTTTATTGTGAAAAAATGGTTACAAATGAATTATTGAAAGTATTGGCCATCGCTAGCTACAACTTTTTCCCATCTTTCTGGCAACATACGAATCCCGTTGCGAAAAAATTCGACCGGTTTGGCCTCTATCCAGTCATCCACCCATTTTTTGGCTTCCTCGTGGGAATGGAAGTGCTGGTCAGCCAGGCCATGCATCATCGATCTGAAGAGATGGTAATCAGACGGAGCAACGTCTGGACTATACGGCGGGTGGGGTAGGACTTCCCATTTGAGCGTTTCTAAGTATGTTTTCACCGGCGGTGCAATATGTGAGCGAGCATTGTCATGTTGCAAAATAACTTTGCCGTGCCTGTCGGAGTATTGTGGCCGTTTTTCTCGCAGTGCGCGGCTCAAACGCATCAATTGTCGTCGATAGACCTCGCCTGTGATCCTTTCATTCGGTTTCAGAAGCTCATAGTAAACCACACCTAGCTGGTCCCACCATATACAGAGCATGAGCTTGGCGCCATGAATATTTGACTTGGCCGTCGATGATGATGCATGGCCGGGTAGTCCCCATGATTTTCTTCGCTTCGGATTATCGTAACGTATCCACTTTTCATCGCCAGTCACGATACGATGCAGAAAACCCTTTCTTTTATGTCGCTGAAGCAGCTGTTCGCAATTGAAAAAACGCCGTTCGACGTCTCTCAGCTTCAGTTCGTACGGCACCCAATTTCCTTGCTTTTGGATCATTCCCATGGCTTTCAAACGCTTGGAAATGGTTGTTCGGTCAACTCCCAATGCTTCAGCAAGTTCTTCTTGCGTTTGACAAGAATCTTCATCAAGCAAAGTCGCCAATTCTCGATCTTCAAAGATTTGCGGCCGCCCGGAACGCTCCTTGTCTTCCACGTCGAAATCACCGCTTTTGAAGCGCCGAAACCATCGGCGAACACTTGAATCATCGACACAACCTTCTCCATAAGCCTCCTGAAGCAATCGATGCGTCTCGGCAGCAGATTTCTTCAAATTGAACCAATAAAGTGAAGTGTAAAGTGAATAAAATGAAGTTAGTAAAGTGCAGTCTGACTGTCCCCAACACCCTTACCTAATTGAAGATCTAGTCCAAGTGGATTTTTTGGAATTTTTTCAGCTGACATTTTCTTTTTAGATTAGTCTACGGGGATCACTGTAAACAAGGACAGTTTGACTGTAATTATAATTTTTTATTTAATTTTTATTTTTATTTTTATTATTTTTGTGTATTGATGTATTAATGTTAATGTAGATATGTATTGATATTGTTACGTATTGTTTTTGATTGATTTGATTGGACTGTAAGATCAATGAAAAAATATTTATTAATTTGTATATAAGCAGTCGAAAAAAGTACAATTAAATTATTTTAAATACGTATACATACATATATGATATTAGAATTAATAATTCCAATTATGATGTTTATATTTTGAATGAGCATTCAAATTAGTCCATAGTTTTTAATTTATGCACAATACAAATCTCATGCAAATGACATTTACATATCAATAATAATAATAATATAAATCTCCTTGTTCATATTTTTTAGCTTGAAGCAAAATGTACAAATGTAACTTAACTTAAAAAAAGTAATTACTTCATTTAAAACTGAAGAATGTAAACTAGAAGCTAACTTTGATTTGATGAAATACTGGTTTTTGTTTTCATGTCATCTGTTGCACCATCAGGCATCATTTTATCTGCTGTGGTTATATATGTACTTTATGGCTATTAAAGCCTCTTACTGTACTATATTTTAATGCATATTACTACACTAGACATACGTATGTCTTACTGCTGAACTTTTGCTACAGTTTGAAAGGTGTGACTGCTGAAAATGTTTGCTGTGTATTTACTGTGCATTATCTATAGTTACGGATGGAGTTTTATATTAAAAACTGCTTTTTAGCCAAAAAATACCGGTAGGAAACAATTTTTTAGGTCATAAATAGTATATATGCTTTGGAAAATTATCTACAGAGAAGTGATAAATAATTTTTTTTATTTATTGAAAATTCAAAATCTCAATTTAGAAATAAACGGTGTAGCGGTTGCGCCATGCCGGCGCACTATGGTACAGAATAGGCCAAAACGCGCGCATGAGGCTAAATTTTTTTTCTTCGATTTTTAATGTTCTATGCACATATATTGTTTAATTATGGTCTGTAAAACTTGAATCTATTAAAATTTCTTAAAAAAAAATTATTGAACAATAATTGTATAACGATAAAGCAGATAGATATTATAATGTCCTTTTTATTAATTAATTAAATGCTTAATTGTTAATAATAAAAAGAAAACGTTAACCCTGTAAAATGTTTTTATTTTAAGTGAGGAATAGAATGCATATGCAAAAAGTTATATCATTTATGTTTAACCATTTTTTTATTTACTTTAAACATTTATAATATCAACCATTGCTTGTTTTACATTTGGTTGTTTTTTACAGCCGGTGTGCTGCGCACAGTAATAGTATACATGTATACATGTTTATACATATATATATATATATATATATATATTCATATTTCTATATTGTGCGTGCATTGAGTAATTTGAATTAATTAATTTAATTAAATACAGCGGGTGCGTTCGTTTTCGGACACCCGTTGTATATATTGGAATTCGCGCGTTCGCAATATTCGTTGCGGCTCACGCTGTCCAGTGAGCGCATATAGTAGTGTTTGTGTGCGGCGCGTATTAGAGGGGATATCGGCCGCCGGTCTAATACACTGAACGCGCTGGTTTTAAAATGAAAAATCAATCAATCTGGTTTTAAAATGAAAAATGGTTGAAAAACCTTGCAACAGCTGCAAAAACGAAGATTGCAGTTTCTGCATTATGATATACGGGTATACGGGTATATGTGCTTGTTTAAGATAATAAACCAATACAAAAGAATTTAAGAGAAATTCTATACAATCCTGTGTTAATGAAGGTTGTTGTCGTAAACATTTAATTGACATGTTATTGTCATATTATTGTCATATCTTAGGTTTTGGATCAACCAATGATGGCAATACTGCACGACGATTTTTTGAAAATTACAACGTAGTTTCACAAATAACTGCTGTTAATTGCCAATTAATTTATAAATTTTATATAATATTAATAGTTATAAATTCATCGTATAATATAGATTCAGAAAAATTTAAATATTATACTTCAAAAGTCTTAGAAATTATGAAAAATGATTATAATTGGTAGTCAATGTTACCTACTGTGCACAAAATTTTAATTCATGGACATGATATAATCAACCATGCTATTTTACCTCTTGGTAAGTTGATTAGTTCTCCACGTGAGGCTTTATATAATGAAAGTTCTCTTATTATTTCAATAAATTATCTATTATAATGGTATAAATATTTATTTATTTGTGTATGTGTGTTTTTGACAATTAGATATGTATACATTATACTATACATCAATATATATATTTCAGGTCAATTATCCGAGGAAGCTCAAGAGCACCGTAATAAAGACTTTAAGAATTTCAAAAGCAAGTTCTCGAGAAGAAATTCGAGAAAAAACAATTTGCACGATATTGTTAATAGATTTCTAATAACTTCCGATCCATATATTTCAAATTTAAGAGAAAAAACAAAATTTCAAGTTAAAAAACAACGATTACCAGAAGAAGCAATAGATTAATTAGATATGATACTGAAGCAAATAATATATCATATATAAATGCAATTGATAGTGAAGATGAAATTATTTTAGAAAATGCATACAATTTGTACAAATTTTCATTTTATTAAAAGAATATCACATTACGTTATTAGTAATAAAAACTTTGTTTTCCCAAGCAAAATTTTTTTATTTAACAAAAAAATTTTGTAATTTGAGCTTCATAGCAAAGAAGCCTTATTCTTAAGGTTTAATTTGCACTTTCTTTATTTCTGTACGGCCGCTATTCACGAAGATACGAATAAAAATGTGTCATGCGCGCGTTTTGGCCTATTCTGTACCATTGTGCCGCGGTTCTCAAACTCGCCTTCGTGGCGCTACCGCGCCACTTGATAAAATGAATAAATTACGCAATTGCCTCTAGCAGTATAATGATGCCTAATATAAGAATAAATTTAAAAGTTGTTTTATATAAAAAACTATACCCTGGTAGAAATCTAACAATTTTCAACAGGTTGGAAAGTAGTTACTAAGTATTAAAAATAGAACCAACTATCATGGCTTAAAACTAGGCAAATCTTAGAATGAAAAATGTGAATATAGTCTATAAAATTAAAAAATAGGTAGAAACTAGGTTTGAAGCTAGAACCTTGTTTCTGGCTAGTAAATGACGAATTTAATTCGGACATAAGTTACAATTACTACAATCGAAAAAATTAATATTTATACAATATTATAAAATTATGTTGTTTATAGAATAAAAAGAACATCATACGTAAATAATTGGAAAGAATTATAAAAGAATAATAAAGTATGTTTCCCGAATCAGCTTTTTGAATATCAGAAATTTAACCTGGTATTCCATTAACTCTAATGAAAGACCCGCCAGAAATGAGATTTATTTTATTAATAACTCTTTTAAAAAAATGAAAGATCTTATTCATAAATGAGATACGTATTTATTATTTCCTAAAGATTTTAATGATATCTTAAAAGTTAAGTGTCAATGCTAATTTTAAAGAGATATTTCAATAAAAAAGCGGTCATATCGTGTTTTGCCAGAAGCAGAGATAACAAGGGGAAATAGCCGATGCCCATGTTGAACATCACAGTAAAATTTTGACACTCAGCGCTACAGCGGTGAACGTCGGTACTCCGTTCGTGCGATATTCCAGATGTTGGTTTACGAGCTTGTGCGAGCGAGGGGGTGACGGCGTTCTGCAGGGGCGGACGCCGAAACAATAGATGCAATAAAAGGGATTAACTGATGTCGAAATCCTTGAAATATGTATAGATTTTCTTGGCTGTGTGTATGTGCGCGTGTATGTATGTATTTATATATATACATATTATCTTAAAATTTTAACAGTACTCCATACCTCTGACGGACGTTAAAATCGATTGCAGCGCCTGATTTTTAATATACAGCTGAAGTTTATGGAACTCGAAGTGTACAAAAAATTCTGTTCTATTTTATCGATTGTTCCAATATTAATCAGGGCCGTAGTAGCCCAAGTTAAATATATAAATTATAAATGATCCATATAAAATTTATATTTTATAATATTCTTCAGAAATAAATAGCTGAGTAGCTGATCATTTATCACAAGAAGTTTATTATATATATATATATATATATATATATATATATATATATATATATATATACATATATACATTTATACAAACACACACACGCACGTACAGAGAGAGAGAGAGAGAGATATGCGAATAGATGTGTATTAATTTTAACTTATATTGGACTGTAATACCGATGGAACTATTTATTAATTTATGCATATATATATATATATATATATATATATATATATATATATTACCAGTTTCCCGGTGATTCGGCCAATTCACTTCGCCATCCGAGCGATATTCCGGAGCTGCCCGATCGTTGCACGATCGCTCCCGAACTACAAGGAAAAGAGGAGAAGGAAAGAAGGAAGAAAGGAAGAAAGAGATAAACAACCAGGAATGAAGTTCGGAACAAGAGGAAGCGACAGCGGAGCTCCGTCCTGGCAAGTACCGTTGCGTATTTATTATAATTAAAAGAGTGCCCGTCCCTGCGGCTAAGGGCGCCATGTTTGTACGGCCGCTTCGCGTCCCCGTGAGTTAGACAGTACGCGTCGCGTCTTTTCCCCCGTTCCACTCTCTGCCGCTGATATTTCTCCGTGCCCGCGGAATCTGCTCCCGAAGTAGTATGTCGTCGCCGCGCGCTGTAATAATTTATATTGTTTATCGTTGTTATCGTCGTTGTGAAATTAGGCCGTAAATTTGCTGTGAAGCGAGAGCGAATGAATAAACGATGGTTAGATTTACAACAATCGTGTTCATTTTCCTGAATGCCGTTCCCGTATTCGCTCGTTCGAGGTCCAGCGCAGCCGGCACGCTGCTAGTGAATAGCACGTAACTACTCGGTAACCTGTGTGTGTATGCTTACAAATGGTGCCCATACAGTGTGGCCCGCGAGCATAAATGGTATTTCGCGGCAAGGCCGACTTACGGACGGCTATATATCGCCCCGCACGACCGTGCTAAGATACACGAGGATAACGTACAAATGCAAAATACCGTCCCACGCAGATTTTTTCTCCTCGTGTGAGTTTAGGAGTCCCGGCCAGTGAAAAGTAGAAATAGAAGGAAAATATTAAAATCGCGAAATGCATGCGCACGTGGCAAGAAGTGCGAAGCACGGCCATGTTAAGGAGCTGCGCACGAGAATGCGCAGGAGAACCACCGCGCACAGCAGACAGTAGATTCATGTAGGAATTTGTTTCCCCCCTCGCAAAAAAAATTTCTCTTCATATACACATTTTGTATATGTCCATATATATATATATATATATATATATTATTTTTATTATTATAAATTTTCATTGACTTATTTATACTTCATATTTTATTTATATATTTAATAATAACATTCTGCTAATATTATATTTTCATCATATTATTTCCATTAAATTTTATATATCTGTATTTGAAAAAATTGATGCTGAATGATGTACTTGTGGCCCTTTCCCTTGTCGTCCAGCTCACTAGCTTTTAGAAATTAGTGGCAAACACCTTTTGTATTTTCTCGAGCCATCCCCCACGTTAAAAGCAGTCTGAAAAGCATCATGCCTTTCTCATACTAACTGTGATCAGCTGAACAGCAGCAACTGACAGCTGCTATACAGGTGCACATTGAAGCTTTTTAAGTGAGTAATAAAATGAATGCACATTTTTCAATTCTAAGACGTGTGTGTCGTTCAGAAGAACAACTGGCATCAGGGAAGCACATAGCAAAAAGGATTGGACAATAATTGATCATTGTCGATAGGAAAAACCTGTTAGTAAAAACAGGCCCTCGACGAGCAATATGTATATTGCTTAACAAGCAAGCTTTTTGCATGAAACCTACTTTCTTTTGCTAATTGGTAGCCTGAGAGGTAGGAGAATAATCATTACGACAAGAGCAATTGATAAATGTTATATTTATTTGTTTTTATATGTGATAAAGGTATTATAAGTGCCTGTTTGTATGTGCATTGTGCAAGCTATCTCTGTGCAATTCAACAATACGCAGCATAAGTTCCAGGGAGTACACGCATTTTCGACCTAATATTCAGTTATATTTATTGAAATCCAGTTAAAGTGCCAGTGACTGTAACATTCATAGAAAGTTAATACCTCTCTGCTACACAAGGCAGTGCACATATAACCTATATGTCAAGTGTAGTGCATATAGGTAGGAAATTAAAAACTTCAAAAGTGTGGGAAGAAAAAGGAATTTTCTGGCCCAGTAAAGAGTAGTAGACTCGTATAACCACAGCAATGGTGGTAATTAAATTGGGAATTATTTATAAATAATTACCAATTTTGACAAAAAATTCTTTAACAGTATTTTATACCATACGAGGGTCTCGATGCCTTATAGTGTGCTACCAGCCTGAACTGATTCTAAATACCTTTCTTTTTACTGGAAAGTATTTTTATAATACCTATTATAATAAAGACAACAAGGAACTGAAAATTAATAGATAGTTGATAAATTATTAACAATTGCACAGCATGAGATCAGCGTAGCTGTCATGAACAGAACATGTATGTGTTAATATACATTTTATTATAAGGTAAGATTTTAAAATAGAGGTGATAAAAATGATAATAATAAAAATCTGTTAAGAACATCAGGCCACGATAATATCAATCAATTCACAATAAATAAGAAAAATAAACAAAGAAATAAGTGGATAAACAAATCTTTGACCAGCACAACTTGGATATTGAATTTCTTTTTGTACAAAACTGAAACGACAACAATAAAAATAGACGGTAAGCTATTTATTTAATTTCTCTTTGCAAATAATGCAATAGTTAAATCAATAAACAATATTGGAAAATATAGGTGAATCATGTGGGAAGTCTGCATATATATAGATGTGAATGAAAATAAGATACGTTTGCACAAAATTGAAAAATTCTAACAGTATGAGGTGTTTTTCATATTCCATAGAAGAGATGTATGGAAAATTTTAAATTAGGATAACAACCATTTAACAATAAAAACAATATATATAAATTTGCTATTAATAAACAAAGTTTTTAGGCAACATAAAAAAAAATCAATCAATCTTCCAAGTTCTTTCTTTCTGCTAACGAGGAACACTACAGATTGTTCAGCGTAGTAGCCAAGGAAATTATTGAAGCATGAATAAAATCAGGTAACGTGAAAGCAATAAGGACCAGATAAAATACAAACAACCTAAATAATTAATAATAAATTAATAAATAAATAAGTAAATACATAAATAACTAACATGCAACTTGGAAAAAGAAGGCGACAATAGAGTTCATATTTAAAATAACCAGTCAAAAAGGCCAACGAGGGCATAAAACTCATTTATTTATTAACAAAAAATTAATAAATAATAAATAATTTTTTTTGCATAAATAATAAAAAAAATTTTTTTTTGAAATTTTCTCTGATTTTGTAGAAACGTAAAAAGGATGATGAATTACATTATTTCAACTTCAACGTTTTTTTGGACAATTTTTCGAATATTTTTTTTCTTCTTTCTATCGCTTCAGGCCACTAAAAATAATTATTTTCTTTCATCAGCAACAAAAAAATTAACAACTTTTACAATTCCTCACTACAACAGTACCTGCATTATAAATACAATAACATCATTAACTAATAAACATCATTAATTACTATAAAATAATATATAATAATAATCAATAGAACAAAAAAAAAAGTGTAAAGATTAACAATACAATATTTTAATGGAATAAGCTAAAATTTAAGAATTTTTATCTTTAATCTAATAAGCTAAATACTATATAAAAAAGACTGATAATTATAAGCGAAAATAAGTCTAAGTATAGGTAGATATTTTTAGCGAACCTATAAATTTTAAAATAGACGTGTATATTAGCGAATACAACAATAAGTTATAAAAACAAGATTTTAATCTGTGATTCTACAATAAATTATATATATATATATATATATATATATATATATATATATATATATAATTATATAAACAATACCTTAATAATATATAAAAAAGAATTTTTTATCAGAGTCGTATATATTTGAGTAAAATGGAAGCAAAGCCATCAAGAAGTCAGGCACTGACCGACGAAGAAAGGTTAAATAGCCTCTTCACAGAAATGCCGGCAGAAAAACTAACACAAGAAGCGAGGCAATACAATATCAACACTAAAGATAACATCGAGGCTCTTCGAGACAGACTCGTCAGATTTGAGCTACGACGACTTTTTGTAAAGAGCGCTGCTGAGTGGAATGAGATGAACGACGAGATTCATCCGGATATTTCGGAAATATCAGAAGTATTAAACTCCACGGAGCTGAATTCGGCAGAGGAGATAAAAGTTAAGAAAGTTAATACAGCTGTTGATATAGATACACGGAATGCGGCCGCTAAGCAGAGCCCCCAAACTCACACAAGCACATCAACACCACCATGGGGTTTTCCCATCAAGGCTCCATTTGGAGTTTATAATATAGGCCCATGGCTATTACCACCGGCCCATACTACAAACCTGCACATCGCGAAAGCAATGCCTGCACCCATGGTAAATCTCCGGAATAATCTAGCCGAACCCTGGAACGATCCCCATAACCGATGGATGAGACAGTATGCTGCAAATATGCAGCAGTTGCAGCAGAACCCAACTACCGTACCAGCAACACCACCCCGTCCCCGTCAAATGAAACTCCACATCCACAGAGCTGGCAACAGAGTAGGTCATATGATAGCACGTACCTCAAAGAGACATGAACAGGACAGCTGTTAAGACAGTGGAATGTGAAGTATTCCGGAACGCCCCAAGCGGATGTGAAGAAATTTATACAGAGGTTAGAAGAGACCTGCGAAAGTCTCAACATCCCGGCAGAAGACATATTGAAATTAATATCATGTATCTTATACAGGTCTGCTCGCACGACAAAAAGTGCGCGACAATAGTAGCGACAGATGTTACTGGGTCCCGAAATACAACCCCAATACAGGAAGACGAAAATCGGTTTTTCCTGAATATCTAACTATCAAGCAAGATTTCGCGACCAGTACGCATTGTGAAAACAGCAATTCTACCTGTAGTATCGTTCATGCAGCTACCAGATGGCCAGATCTGCTCCAACGACGGAGAAGTAGATCTTTTCTTGAAAATAGACGGGCAGCAGATTATAGCGCGCTTATAATATTATCCTCGGGATGGATATTTTAATTCAACTATAGATAACGATTAATTTCGCCAAGGCGACCTGGCAGACGTCTAGAAACATAGTACGACACTTTGTAACGCACTCGAACAATGAAGCCTAAGCGATCACTTCCTTGGCAGCAGTAAATGGAATTGCAACATTGGAGCAGGGACAGAGACGACAGCTGAACCAGCTGCTGGAGCAGTTAATACCGAAATAAACAGGGGCTTTAAGGCTCGCACGGATGCCCCCACACCACATAGATGTACAAGGCCATCGACTCATAAAACAGCGCCTCCGCCGCATACCGGATAAAGCAGACCCACGCAGAAGTCGACAGACTTCTCGCCGAAGGAATCATCGAACCTTCGGAGAGTTCGTGGAGTAGTTGTTCGTTGATCGTGCCGAAGAAGGACGGCAAGATCAGGTTCTGTATTGTCTACAGGGCATTTAACCAGGTGACGAAGAAGGATGCATATCCTCTTTCTCACACGGACGTCCTATTGGATAATCTGTGTGACGCTCGTTACCTTTCTATGATGAACTTGAGCCAGGCGTATCACCAGATTTCTCTAGACGACGATAGCAAGGAAATAACTGCCTTTGCAGTCCCACAGAAAGCGCTGTTTCAGTACACCCGAATTCCAAATGGTCTGCTTAACACCCCTACCAGTTTCCAGCGCAATGGCAACCGAGCGGCTTTGTTTACATAGACGATATTATTATCGTCACTGATACTTTCGAGCAGCATACTCAGCAACTAGAAGCGGTACTAGCCAGCCTGAATCAGGTTTACTGCCCGGAAATAAGTTACCTGGCTTATGTAGTAGACAAAGGCGGATTGCGTACGGACCCCGACAAGCTAAAGCCCGTCATGGAATATCCGGCCCCGACGAGCATAAAGCAGCTGAGAACTTTTTTTGGCATTGTAGGGTGATATGCCCGCTTTATAAAATCATTAGCGAACGTAAAAGCACCACTCAGCAAACTCCTACGAAAAAGCGTTAGATGACAGTGGGGCACTCCCCAGGAAGAGATATTTAACCAACTGCATATATTGCTATCGCAAGCACCCGTGTTAGCGTGCCCCATACAGAATAAGCCCTACATACTCCAAAGCGTGGCCAGCAACTACGCCCTCGGCGACGTGATTAGCCAAGACACGGATAACGAAGAGCACCCTATCGCTTATGCGAGCAGGACATTGACTAAGGCGGAGATCAACTACACAGTTACCGAGAAAGAATGGCTCGCAGTACTCTGAGCAGTAGAGAAATTTAGAGGCTATCTGTTGGGAGAAGAGCACAGATCACAGTAGCCTTAAAAGACTACATACGCTAAAAAAAACCCCACGGGCAGATTAGCAAGATAGTCCACAGCATTGCAAGACTATAACATGTCGTTCATTCACAGAAAAGGCGCACTACACAAAGTACCAGACGCGCTCTCACATCCACCTACCACTGACAAATCACCAACAGATACCATCACCCCTATGGAGCGAGACAGTTGGTATAAAAAGGAAATGAAGGAGATACAAGAATGCCCAGAAAAACATCCAGACTGATGCATTAGAAAAGACATCCTCTTAAAATACTGTCTGAATGTCTACTCGGACTTCCTATGTCCCGAAGAAGATAACTGGATGATCGCCATCTCTTCCAAGGACCGGAAACGAATCATGTTCAAATACCATAACACTTCGACATCTGGACATTTTGGTGTAGAAAAAACGTTACGAAAAGTCTTCCGAGATTATTACTGGCCATGAATGAGATGAGACATCTACAGCTACGTAAAGCACTGCCAAGAATGTCAACTGTGCAATGTTTCCCAGAGGGCACCGGCCGGCCTAATGACACGCAGGAATATAGAAGGTCCATGGACAAGCGCGACTACTGACATAATGGGCCTCTTTCCTACCATTAAAGGTCAAAATCGATATCTACTAATTTTCGAGGACCTTTTCACCAAATACGTGGAGTTTCGACCACTACAGAAGGCAACTGGTTAAGCGATAGTGAAAGCGCTGGAAGAGCTCGTTGTATTTAAATGGGGTTTCCCCAAGTTTTTAATTTCAGATAATGGCACCGAGTTCGCTAATAAATTAGTAAAACAACGTCTCGACGAACTAAGAATAATACAGCAGCTCATAGCGCCATACCATGCGCAAGCGAACCCGGTAAAATGGGTAAACCGCATGTTCAAAGGTATGATCTCCATCTTCGTAAAAGAAGACCACAAACACATCGGTGCGCGCAAGCAAATAAGCTTTACCAACCTTCTTAAACTTCGGCAGAAACCCAAGAGAAATGCCCACGTATAAAAACATCCGCCTAATCAACCAACCGCATCAGCAACTAACAACAGCGATCATCCGCAACGACGTAAAACTACGACAAACGCACAACAACAAGAGTGTGACCGTCCGGAACGACGTAAAACTACCAACAACGCAGAGAGTCACATCGTCTACGACCATCCGCAACAACGTAAAACTACGAACGAAACAGAAGAAGAGAGTACCACCGTCTGCGATCGTACGCAACGACGTGAAACTACGACACCACCGCGTAGACATGAGCTCAGGCGTCCACATAGACATGAGCCAAGGGAATACGCACAGAAATGCGAGAGTCCGGAACGACTGGAAACTACCGCAACATCAACACGAAAAGAAGGGGGTGCAAACGAACAAACTGAAGGCCATAGTCCGCAAAGACAGAAAACTAGAAAACAGAAGGAAACCGATTGGATATATAATCCATTTTCCGGAAGGTATCAGGACTTGGGCGATACGATCGCAGTGGGGTATAAGTCTGACAGCGATGCGTCGCACAGGACGGGACCGCTTGAAGTGTCTCGCAGACGCATAGTAGTCCACAGAACCCGAGAAGACACCATACCGTACAGATCTGGGCGTCCAATTCGATCCATCAGCCCCTTAACGTACCGGCCAGGTCCAAAATTCCATAGGATGAAAGAATGCAAGTGACCAACAACAGTTGGAAGACCAGAACCCATCATTTATGTCAGTACCCCGGAGGATGGCGACGTACGCCTGTACCGCGGTGATCGATGCACATTTATGCGCTTCGTCAGGACACAGAAGTCCAGCAGACGAAGCAAGCGCGACACATACTCAGAAAACGAAGACAAGGATGGGCAAGGTAAAGTAATAATCCCGACAGTATATAAAGAAAGCGATGGTCCCTATGAAGAAGGTGCCTGCGCCGGTAAAGAGTTCCCAGAACCCATTCTGCGCCCAGCAATATCGATCCCTTCCCACGATGATGATTGGAGATTGAAAAGCAATAAAAGTTTCAATCCTTTTGTGACAACGCAAATTACTAGCCCCGCCGTCAGCCTTCACGAGCCTATGGCCCAGCAAACAGCGACGCAAAATTCCGCCACGGGATCCCCAGGTATCCCATCCCCCCTTCACATCCCCCAAGCGCCCACATCCATCCTATCCTGCGAGGCCCTTCACCAAACAGCAGGCCGGGATACCGGATGGCTGCTGGAATTGCGGTGACAGCGGACATCGGTATTCCAGCTGCCCACAGGCACGAAGCAGCAAGTTCTGCTACCGCTGTGGCAGTAGGACAAAGGATATACTCACATGTACATTCTGCCCCGTGATTCCTTCCGCTGCCGCCTCGTCTTGGAAGGGGGAGTGGTTAGACGACAGCACAGAGCAGTCGCTACGTGAAGGTTAAAAGACGACGCGGCAGACATCCATTACTGTAGCAGAGGAAGATAAGGCGCATGAGCAATCCGAGCCGAAACGCGCACCAGAGCAGCCGGCAGTCGCGCCAGTCAAAGCGCAGGAGACTGTAGGACAGACCCTGCAGGTAGTTGCAGGAGTGTTCGGCCAGAACGCACAGTCGGTCACGATCACCATGCCAGATGCGTCGGTCTATATAACAAAGCAGATGGCCCCATAATACCGTTCAGCCCCCATTTTACGACATACCGCAGCGACCTCTTCATGTCCCTTATACCGCGATACCAGCAATACCGTACATCATTCAGGAATCACAATCGCGACGAAGGAGGTCATGATACGGGAAACCGCGACGAATAGGAAAAATGAGCACGCGCGAGCGTCGCAATACAACTATGGCGCAAGGTTGGCAGACGAATAGTAGCGCCAGAGAAAGAGAGCATACATTGGCTCCTTACAAACAGAACGCTACTTGCCTGGTCCCCCAACGCTGCCCACCGACAGCTGAGAAGCTACACTAAAAAGATGTCAAACTCATTTTTAGCCAACCACGTCGCAGCAAGAACCAGCGCAGCGCGAGTTGCTCCAGAGGAGTACCAGCAAGGAGAAAGCACAATCACAGAGGGCAAACAAGAGTCGAGCCCCACACGAAAAGAAAAATATATTAGGTATAAGTTTAGAGATATCATCTGTGTAAAGGCGTAGGTTGGTTTAGGTTAGCAGTTAGTTCGTATAACTAGTATAATAAGGCAAGCCGCCCAAATGATGTCGCGATACAGACGGCAGGATAACCATTTGTTATTTTCTTTAGATGTTAGGAGTAGTTTATAGTATCTAGGTTAAGCACACAGATGTAATTTCAATTCTTTAGATGTTAGGAGTAGTTGATAGTATCTAGTATAAAGACACAGAAATACTAGCACTTATCTGATATATTTTACTTTCCATTTTTGTTTATTTATCTTTAACTGATTTCAGTTACAATCACTGTACGAATATCGTACAGCACAACAATTATTTTTGTTTATACGACGTTTTTGTTTCCTTGCGCAATCGGCGCGTGATCGCACTCCAGTCTCGGTTGAACATCCCAGCAAAATAGAGATAAAGCCATTTGTGCAACGACACCAAGAAAAAATTTATAAATGGCGCTCATAATTTTTTTATTGTAATTACAAGCCCCAAAATGAAAATATAAGTGACGCTTATGATATTTTTGTAATTAGAATAAAAATCCCTTAGTATTATATAGAAGAACTACCGAGCGAGGATAACCCTCGGAGACCCCCGACAGCCATATACAAATTTAAGTTTATTTTCTTTTGACTAGGTGAAGCCAATAAAGTTTTTATTTTCTATTTCGAGCGATTCCGTTCCCAAATAACCCTCACCATACCCATGTTCCAATCCCCATCCCCAACAAGATCCTTTACCGTCTACTCCGCGCAACAACACTCCAGCGAGCGATTGCGCCTCACACGTCGGTTTGGAAGGAGGAGTTTGTAACCGGCCAAATTGCCGGTCCTCGGTGAAAACCCAGTATTCGCGCGCGATAGCGAAAATGTGCGAAGCGCGAACCGCGAGAGTGTGCGACCGTCGCGAAGAAGGAGGAAACATGAAGAGAAGAACTTCTTCCCGCCCAGCTATCGAAGGACGAGGTCGAAAAGAAAGAGCGTCATCGAAACTATACCTCCATCTCGAGCCCGATTTTCCACCGGTGTCCACCAGCTTCCCGGTGATTCGGCCAATTCACCTCGCCATCCCAGCGATATTCCGGAGCTGCCCGATCGTTACACGATCGCCCCCGGACTACGAGAAAAAGAGGAAAAGGAAGGAAGGAAGTTATAGAGATTGAAAAAGATCGATCGAGAAAGAGAGAAGCAAGGAAAGAAGAAAGATAGAAACAACCAGGAAAGAAGTTCGCAACAAGAGGAAGCGATAGTGGAGCTCCGTCCCGGCAAGTACCATAACAAATGTTTGTACGGCTGCTCAGCATCTCCGTGAGGGAGATTTTACGCGTCGCGTCTTTTCCCCCGTTTCACTCTCTGCCGCTGATATTTCCCTGCACCCGCGGAATCCGCTCCCGAACTAGTATGTCGTCGCCGCACGCTGTAATAATTTATATTGGTTATCGTTGTTATCGTCGTTGTGAAATTAGGCCGCAGATTTTCTGTGAAGCGAGAGCGAATGAATAAATGATTGTTAGATTTACAAGTTTGCATCGTGTTCATTTTCCCGAATCCCGTTCCAGGTTCAGTGCAGCCGGCATGCTGCTAATAAATGGTACGGAAATACTCGGTAACCTGTGCGTAAGTATACAGTTATAATATATATATATATATATATTATATATATATATATATATATATATATATATATAGTATATTTAAGTGTAGAACAAAGCGGGGCGGAATACTAGGAGACGAGAAGCAATAAAGAAGTATCAACTCGACACCCAGCCTTTGATTGAAATGCGCATATATGTATGCGTATCTACACATACACACACGCACACACGCACGCACGCACGCATACACACATTAACATATATAATCTCCATACTCCTAATTTTTAACCAAATTATTTACTCAAAAATGTCAAGGGCCGTGGTGCTCACAAACGATTCATATATATATATATATATATATATATATATATATATATATATATATATATAGACTGGTTTTGATAATTTCAACTTAGATTTTCAAATGCACTGCGTCCCATAGCCGATTTCACTATATCACTAGATAAAAAGGGATCATTAGACCAATAATCTCTTTGACTTTTCCTTTTATTGAATGATGAGAAAAGTATTATTCCTATAAATACATTCAAATCTGACATTGTTAGACTGTAATTATTCATCTTAGTTGATTCTATAATATAATATTTAATTTCTTTGCAAAAAAAGGTCTCAGATAGGTCAACTGAACTCATATTTTTAATGTCTTTCTTATGACTATCAGATAACAATATTTCATTTTCAAGTTTGCAGGAATAACTATTTTCTCCGTCGATCCATTTATAAATGTATTCATATGTAGTCAGTAATAAGTTATCGATAGATTCAGAACCAGAATCTTCGTCACTCTGACCAGAACTACCCGAATCATCTGGATTATATATATTGTAACAAGCACTGATATATACATTAGTGGTGTTCGTTTGCGAAGTAGAGAGAGACAGAAGACAGGTTATAGTCTCTCTCGACTTTAGCAAATATGAGGGAGTGGAGGAAAGATGAAGATAGAATAGTTCGAACTTCAAAGTAAGACAGTTAAAAAATAGATTCTTCTTCGTTAAAAAATAGATTCTTTATCCAGTCCTTTTCTTCTGTTTTCTTTTTCACAATAAAGAAAACTCGATTAAGTCTTGAGTGAGATTAAGGATTGTTATTGTGGTGATTAATAGATAATCACATCAACATTCTTCCATATTTTAAAACAAAGAGCTATTGAGATTCGTCTTTGACAGCAATGGAAGAACATCGGGCCCGCAACGTATTTAATATTATTTACAAGTAAGTGATCATTACTATTTCCCTATGTTTGATAAAACGTGCAAAACAAATATATATAAACCCGCTAGTTGTTAAATGAACAACTAGTTGCGGTAATACAATTCGGAATTCATCTCGTTTAAAATTTAATTCTGTATATAACGGTTAGGATTCGAATTGCGTGTGCTTGTGCATGTGAGCGTTGGTTCGAGCGAGAGCCACGCATACACAAGTTAACCTAGATTAAATAGCTTGTGTATATTGGCGCTACTGTGCGTGTTGTTAATGCACACAAGCATAATGAATCAAAGAAAATTAACATTTACGTTAATAATATATTTTAAATGAAATAATGTATATTTTTATTTATTTCTATTGATTTATATAATTTATAATATCAAAAAGAATTCTTTGATTCACTCGCGTAATCGAGAGATAGCGGGTGCACACTAAGCTATAAAACAAAGATAGACATATTAGTAAATTAATAAATTTTTATTAAAGTAATTTTTTTTATATTGTTAATTTTTTTATTAAACCTAATAAATTTTATGATTAAAAGTAATTATTTTTTTATATAATAAATAATTCTTTATAGTTCTCTTTTTATAAATGTTTGATTTATTAAAAATAATTATCAAACCAATAATCCCATATTTCCTCATATAACATATCACAAGATTTTAAATATTTGGAAGTGATTTTTGGATCCTGCTGCCGCGGTATCCTTGGTATAAAACTACATTGTTATAAAGAAGTTATAAATAAAATATTGTATTACACTGAATCGGAATTATTATATAATTGATTGCCAAGGATAAAACTGAGGGCCGAGCAGTAAGAATAAATTCTTACTAAGAATATGAAATATTGATAAATATAGAAATAATTAATAATATTTATAATAAATTTATAATTACTTATAAATTAAAAAATATTTTATTCACCACTTCCGGCCAAGGTAAGTTGATTCCTTGGCGACGGTAAGTATTTAAATTATTAATTTCTATATTAATAGTGACAGGATTAGGTAAAATAGAAGCAACACACCAAGGTCGTATTTAGTACCTTGGTAACCTAGAACCCTGTTACAATATATATATATATATATATATATATATATATATATATATATATATATATATATATATATACTGTAACTTCATATTGAGTTGATATCAAAACTTGAAGAAAAAAATTATTAAATAAATTCATTAAAAATGTAAAGCCTCCCAAAAGATAATTAGCTTCATCTCCCCTTCCTCAGAGTTGAACACGAGGATATGAAGTATTTATATTTATATAGTAAGATTCTTATATGTAAAGACAATAAAAATAAGGTGAAACATTATTCTGTATTATTTTTTATACTAGAAAAGAGGATGGGGATGAGTGGCTTGGTATATAAAAGAAAAACACAATATTTCGCGAAGCATATATAGATGTTACTTGCTTAGGTGTAAAAACCCTCACGATTTGAGGGAAAAGCCCGAGCAAATATTACATTTGAACACTATTATTTATTGAAATAAAAATGAATACAAATGAATTAACTAAACTTACTGCGATACCTATAGTCAAAATATAAGAAATTATTAATACTAAAACTATAACTATTTTTTATTGGCACCAATAAATGAGACGCATCTTACCGAATAGTAATACTTCATTTCTAACTGACGCAAGAACTGTAATAAATGAGGGCACAGCCCTCAAAGATTTGTACATTTACTTATCAAAGAGCTTAATTACCCTCGCCTTTAAATAGTTTGATAGCGGAAAAGATAATCGAGGCCGATAGACAAATCGAACATGCAGCAGAGTACCAAACGTCTTCGGTACAGGAGCAGCCCTCACTGCGCAGAAGGAAGGAACAGCCTTGAACTGCCGCTTACAACCTCAGGCACAAAGATCGCGCGTTCGGATCTTGTTCACTTTTGATATATAAATTAACACTTGCGAAACAACGAGAACTTAACAAATAACAATTTTTACTATAGAACATACATAGTATAACAATGCAATTAATCACAAACGTTCATAAAAGGGAAACCAAATACAAGGAAAAATTACGCAAGTAACAAAGAGCCACGTCGAACAGACCGATTACAATCGAAGACTCAGTCAATCTGTTCGCGCGTAACGCTCAATCATCGAACCTAGAAGCAACAGAGCCTGCGCAGTTCCTTCGAGTGCGGGGATCCCGGCGTCAACGAGTGTATGACTCATTCATATCGCATGATATAAACATGACAGGCACGGAGGAAACATAAAGACCGTATTACACACAAACATACCGCCCGCCTTCGTACGCAGGATGAACATCACTCACGAATTACAATAACAATTACAATATTATTACACGAATTACAATTTCAGATGAGCCACGCAACCACCGGTCAATAGATATATATTCTAAAGAAGCAAGCGATTTGCAATACTCAAGCCATTGTTCGCGCATGGTTATGGGTAATGGAGAGTCCCAATCACATTTTAGTATCCATAAGTCTTGCATTAAGATTTTTGAAGTGACTGTGATTGGGGAAAGCCAGCCCGTAGAATCCAACAAACGCGCTATGTTCGATAGTATTGCACGTTTAGTTGATGCGGCAAACATTGTTTCGAAATCATCTCTTTGATTCGAATGAACTCCTAGTGTTTTTACTGTAGTATCTTTCTCGATGGGCTTTTTTCGTTTATATTTGAAGCTTGATTTTGCACCGGTAGTAACTCACAATGGTTGATGGCCCATTTATCAAGCCTTACACCTGCGGTCTGAAGTATATTTATCGTTTCATTTTTCTTTGGAATAGCAGCTAGGAGTTCATCTACTCAAGAGAAAATGTCGTCAACATACATATTGTGTTCTAAAGATTGCGCGCCAAAGGGAAAATGCGATCTCTCATTTTCAGCTAGCTGTAGTAATGTACTGATCGCGAGATACGGCGCGCAAGAGTTACCGTAAGTTACGGTTGTTAATCTGTAATCTACGGAGATTTCATTATGTCTAGGAGCCCATAAAATTCTTTGTTGTCCTGTTGGTCTTGTGAAACGCGTATTTATCGAAACATTTTTACAATGTCTTCTATAAAAACGTAACGATAAAACCGCCAGTTTAGCAATATTAAACTAATATTACTTTGAAGAGCTGGACCGGACATAAGAAATTTATTAAAGCAATGCTTATCACTGGTGAAACGAGATGCATCGAAAACGACGCGCAACTTCAACCTTGACTTTATATAACGTGCAACGGCATGATGTGGCAAGTACCATGCATTGGAATTATTAATTTCGTTTTTAGGAATTCGAGTCATATGGCCAAGACGTTCATATTCGGACATAAACTCGCGATAAGCTTCAACAGGCAAAGTCACGTGCGAGACATCTGCGCAAGTGAGACAACGAACCTAATGACATGCTTCGCGTCTCCATCGCCACCGCCGGTAAATCGGATTTTAAAGTAAGGCATACTGTGAAACGACCTTCTGTATCACGCATGTGTGTCTCACAAAAAAGACGCTCGCCTGCATCATCTTCGGGTTAGATCCTCGAGTGAGTATTAGGTAAGTCCTCGAAATCCCAAAACTATTGCAATGATTTACTTAAATCATCTGAAATACAATGCATCATTTTTATCGTGGCCTGCGTAGGAAAATCCACCTGCCGTGACGCGCTCGTTTGAACAGATCCCGACAAAACCCACCCGAGTACGATATTTTGTGAAATCAAACTCGAATTACAATAAGTGCCTACTCCTGATCTCAATAATTTCCCGTAAATATTAGCTCCCAAAATCACGTCTGTTGAATCCTTTAGATAAAATGCTAAACATATATTCGCGAATTCGGCTAAATTTATTTCCATTAAATTACGAACAGGTAAATGGGACGTTAAGCGAGGAAGCCCGAAGGCTTGAACTTCTAAGTTAAAATTGAGGTCTATCATCGATTGCAACGACAGTGCTGTTATTGCATTTACTGTGCCGGCAGCATTCTCGCCGATTCCGAATAAACAAATATTAGTCGGTTATTTTGATAGACCGATTAGTTGAACGATAGATTTGCTAAAGAAAGTTGCCGCAGACCCTTGATCAAGAAACGCACGCACTCGCGTCTGCCTGCTACACGGACCACGAATAAACAATTGAGCTGTAGCTAGTACGACCCAACGTTTTCCATTAAAAATAATAGTCGTAAACGCCTTTACATTTTGAAGCTCTATGTTATCAGATTGTTCGGCCCCTTAATCGAAATTTTTTGTAAGATTTTGCACTCGTTTAGAATTAAAGTGCAAAAGTGTATGGTGCTTTTCCTTACACGTACTACAACGTCCCGTAGACTTGCAGTCATTGAATTGGTGATCTCCAAAACAATTGAAGCATAATTTTAAACACCTTATTCGGACCTACGATCAAATGGAGATTTAGCTTTCAGTTTATAACATCTCCATAACGAATGTAAACCCGAGCAGAGTGCCCATTTCGGAGCTGATTTAAAGTCACTTTGCGAATAAAACACCTTTTTTGAAAATGAGCCTTGTTTTACATTATGCGTTTTTTTTTTCAACAACAGTTTCGACTGTATTCATGTTTAATGTTTGAGAGTGTTTCTCAAGAAATTCAACGAGCTCTGAGAATTTCGGAAGATGATGCAGCGTCCCAGATTCAGTTGAACTGATTGTCGACCGATCCTCATCATTCGTGATAATAATTCGGTCTTTCACACTAACCTCGGTTTCCCATAATTTTTTCGATTCCGAGTCTAACTGTGCGGCTAAAATATGTGTTAGCCATATATTCCAGTACTCGATCGGCATTTTTAGACAGCGCGCGAACAATTCGTTAAGCAAAGTTTAAAATAGCTTAACTTAGTAGCATCTGTTGTATTTTTAGAATGTACTAAAGAAATAAACAAATCAGAAAAACTCTCCACATCCTCATATCTACCTGAAAATTTCGGAAGATTGAGTTTGGGAAGCCTTGCGGAGTCCAATCTAGTATTTAATGCCTCATTATTATTCAAAACTGTAGCAATCGGAAGAGCAAAATTACTTTCGAAATGAGCTACTTGAGTTAGCAGTTCATCTAATAGATCTTCATATACAGTTTGAAGCCTCAGAAAAATGTTACCGGTAATATAGGGATCATACTCAGCATCATCTCTAACTGCGATCAAAGCGTGCGTGTCTCGAGCCTCCGACCAAATTCCATTAAGAGCATCAATACGCGAATCAACTATGTTTTCATTTAGGGAATCTGGATTTTTATCCCTCAACCGTTTAGTCATACGTCCTATCTCATGTATACGAGCCTGTCGTAATGCTGTAAGTCTTTTAAGAGGCGTAGGAGCCATTTTACTTATAAATAACAAGAACTCTTTAAATCAAAATTATGCATCAAGTTTTATTTTATATTTATATTCCTATCATATAATACTAACTTTATATATATAGATATATTATATTATATATATATATATATATATATATATATACATATACGTATGGACATAATGAGATAAGCAACAAGACGTTTACGGTATCGTTTATCACGCTTGAATAGAAGCTTAGCATATATATATATATATATATAGATTTGCTGAGATTTGATTGATATTTTCCAATATTTTCAAAACGACATGGAGTCCCCTGAACGTTTTTGCTGAGCAACTATAGATTGCACTTATCGCCGAGTCTGTCGCTGTAGTTGTAATTATTCTGCTCACCTGCTTTTGCTCAAAATTTATGTATTTATGTATTTTGGGTTGCTAATTGCGAATATTATAGTGGCTTTGTGCATATTTTGAATTTTCATAGAATCAGAAAAAATGCATAAAAATGCTGGTTTTGCAAATTAGTTTCGGAAACTAATATACATATCCAAAAATATTTTTAATAAAATTTGAAAATTTTATAAAAATATATATTTTTTATGCTACATATTTTTTGTGCAGACAGCATTTCTCGATAAAAACTAACATAAATAAAAGGTAGCATTCGAATTTGGTATTGACTAATTGGAAGTACATTCAAATTATATAATAGCAAATCATTTCTCTACAAATATAGCAAAGAGTGTTTGTGCGTATCAACAAGGTATGACAAATACAAAGTTTTAGTAAAAAATATTTGATCTGATCGAGGGAAAAGTTAATTCACGGCTCCCTAAAACGGGTTCACGCAGCTCTGACATGTCTTGCACGGAACTAGCCACATACAGAAACATGTACAAAAACCTCGCTTAGTTGCTCGGGAAAATTCAGAATCATTTCCAAATACATATATATCATAGTGGCTTTTGGTGAAAATGGAATTTAAATCGCAAATTCCAGAAAATAAACACAATAATGAAAGTTATTCAAATTGATCAAAGAATGTATGAAAAATTAAAAAATATATTGCAAATAAAAGTTGTAAATCTCATTAAAATAGATCATTTTTATGCTAAAATAAATTATTTTTTCGTTAAAATAGATAAGTTTTATGCTAAAAACGCTTCTCACTTGGTATGTATTTTTTTAACATCTAAAATAGAAATATGAGTAAGGACACATTTTATTGGATGTAAAACTATAATTAAATACATTATGTCAAATTCTTGAAAATATTTCTTAGAACATAATGTTTATGCATTTACGTAGTTTTTATGTATTTTGCCATAAAAATTCAAAATGTATAAAAATCAGAACAATAGTAATAATCAGCATACCAAAAATGGTAATACGCCAATTTTAAGCAAAATCAGATATGGGTGCTTTCTGTAGTATAGCCAAAAATCGCAAAATTTCACAAAAAACAGCCCTAGATGAAATTGTTAAATTTTTCTTCAGAAATATCGGTTGTACCAAAAAAATAAACAGATCAAAAAAGACTCTTTTATGAGATGTACATCTCTCTTTTAAAAAATTTTTTAAAAATTTTCTTATTATCCGAAAATACTAAAAAACACTATTTCTATGCTTTTTGTATTGATTTCGACATTCAAATTCCATTTCAGTAAAAAAGCACTATGAAATCCATCATAAGTACCGCAAAAAGCATAAGTGCATACATTTTCCGCAAAATATAATGTAGGAGCTCTTCGGAAGTCCTCACCCAAATATATATTTTCAAAAAAGCTTGAATGGCAGCAAAGCAAGCGTTCAAATATGCTAAGTATATATTCGTGAATATATATAGTACTTTACCTTAATTACTTTTACCTAAATTTGGGCCTTTACGACACAAATATAATACATATAATAAGTCGAGTTTGTTGGAGCAGAGAATAAAAGCAATAAAATCAGATATAGTAAACATCTTCGTTTTTTGTCTCGCTCGGACGTACTACAACTAATAGGTGATATTTAGATAAGAAGGCGCACGCAGAGACGCTCGACTCACTCATGGATTGCTGTATATTGTGCGCGTATATATACATGATTGTGAACTTGCACGCTTGATATTCTTTTGAAAAATAAAATCTCTTTTATATGTAAAAACTACAATAAAATGCATAATGTAAAATATTATCTACATATATTTATTTATATCGCCTAATTGTCTGTTATAATTACTTACGTAAAATATAAATGTGAGATATTACTATAAGCATCAGGGTTCTTTTTATTTCGATAATATATATACGGTACTGATTGCTGCTTGTTGGGACATCTTTTCAAATATGCCAAAACTAAATTTCTCTCTTTTTTATCTACAGAAATAGTGATTATCGTAATATAATAGTATTAGAAATTTACTTCGATATCTCATTTTGTTTATACAAAAGGTAGAACAGTGAAACAAATATTATTTGATTTATTATTTTGTCCTACAAGTAGCGACACTCGAATTATGTATGTAAATAACGTCTAAAATTTATAATAATTATTTTCTTTTAAAGCATTAGCACCACATGGAGAAGAAGACAAAGTTGTACGAAATTTCCTTATTTTTTGTAACCTACTTCGAGAAATGTTATAAATTCTAGGAAAGTTTCGCCACTTGTGGGCACGTCTAAAGATTTATACAAATTTTTTTTTAACTTTCTACAATCAAAACTGAGGGAATGAGATATCGAAGTAAATTTACTTCCATTCTGGTAGTTCAACGTGGAGCTTCGATCGAGGTATGCAGCACTCTTAGAGAACTTCTTCGTCGATACCAGTGAATCCTATTTATTACACTCCGCTACCAAATTTTTCAGAAAATACGTATATATATATATATATATATATATATATATATATATATATATCAGGTATGTGAATAAGTCTTTCCCGTTTTTTTTCAAATTTTGAGCCTTTATTGTGAAAAAATGGTTACAAATGAATTATTGAAAGTATTGGCCATCGCTAGCTACAACTTTTTCCCATCTTTCTGGCAACATACGAATCCCGTTGCGAAAACATTCGACCGGTTTGGCCTCTATCCAGTCATCCACCCATTTTTTGGCTTCCTCGTAGGAATGGAAGTGCTGGTCAGCCAGGCCATGCGTCATCGATCTGAAGAGATGATAATCAGACGGAGCAACGTCTGGACTATACGGCGGGTGGGGTAGGACTTCCCATTTGAGCGTTTCTAAGTATGTTTTCACCGGCGGTGCAACATGTGGGCGAGCATTGTCATGTTGCAAAATAACTTTGTCGTGCCTGTCGGAGTATTGTGTCCGTTTTTCTCGCAGTGCGCGGCTCAAACGCTTCAATTGTCGTCGATAGACCTCGCCTGTGATCCTTTCATTCGGTTTCAGAAGCTCATAGTAAACCACACCTAGCTGGTCCCACCATATACAGAGCATGAGCTTGGCGCCATGAATATTTGGCTTGGCCGTCGATGATGATGCATGGCCGGGTAGTCCCCATGATTTTCTTCGCTTCGGATTATCGTAACGTATCCACTTTTCATCGCCAGTCACGATACGATGCAGAAAACCCTTTCTTTTATGTCGCTGAAGCAGCTGTTCGCAAGTGAAAAAACGCCGTTCGACGTCTCTCAGCTTCAGTTCGTACGGCATCCAATTTCCTTGCTTTTGGATCATTCCCATGGCTTTCAAACGCTTGGAAATGGTTGTTCGGCCAACTCCCAATGCTTCAGCAAGTTCTTCTTGCGTTTGACAAGAATCTTCATCAAGCAAAGTCGCCAATTCTCGATCTTCACAGATTTGCGGCCGCCCGGAACGCTTCTTGTCTTCCACGTCGAAATCACCGCTTTTGAAGCGTCGAAACCATCCGCGAACACTTGAATCATCGACAGAACCTTCTCCATAAGCCTCCTGAAGCAATCGATGCGTCTCGGCAGCAGATTTCTTCAAATTGAACCAATAAAGTGAAACTTCCCGCAAATGACGTCGACTCGGCTCAAATTTCGACATTTTCACGATATCAAAAATTTATGATGCGAAAAAATTTTAACTAATGTGTTAGTATGGAAATTGTTGACATATGAATAAGCTTTGATTATGACATATGTAACCATTGAATACTCGCACAGTATTGGTGGCGCCATCTCTTACAAAAAACGGGAAAGACTTATTCACACTCCTAATATATGTATGTATACGTATTTAAAATAATTTAATTGTACTTTTGTCGACTGCTTATATACAAATTAATAAATATTTTTTCATTGATCTTACAGTCCAATCAAATCAATCAAAAACAATACGTAACAATATCAATACATATCTACATTAACATTAATACATCAATACACAAAAATAATAAAAATAAAAATAAAAATTAAATAAAAAATTATAATTACAGTCAAACTGTCCTTGTTTACAGTGATCCCCGTAGACTAATCTAAAAAGAAAATGTCAGCTGAAAAAATTCCAAAAAATCCACTTGGACTGGATCTTCAATTAGGTAAGGGTGTTGGGGACAGTCAGACTGCACTTTACTAACAAAAAATTTTTTCAGCCAACTATTTTCTGAATTTTATTTTATTTCCAGAATAGCCTGTGGAGGTGACTGTAAACAAGGACAGTCTAACTGTAATTATAATTTCTAATTTAATTTTTGTTTTTATTTTTATTATTTTTGTATATTGATGTATTAATGTTAATGTAGATATGTATTGATATTGTTACGTATTGTTTTCGATTGATTTGATTGGACTGAAAGACCAATGAAAAAATATTTATTAATGTATACGTATTTTCTTAAAATTTGGTGTTGAAAACTTAAAAATAAGACTACGTTTACGTTAATAATAAGACTAATTTAATATAAAAAATGATACTTTCTGTAAATTATTTATATAATAACATTTCTTACATTTTTATATAATAAATTTCATTTCATTGCTATTTACATTATCTCATGCAATTTACTAAAGAATATAATTAACATTATTTTACAATCTCACTGAGAAATAAAGTTGTATAAATTTAAATAACTCCATTTCTTAAAAGAAATATTATTTGAATCAAACAAATATTTATTTAAAGTAAATTAAATTCATTAAAATTAATTTAATTGGTATTAGAATACAACAAATATTTATTAAAATTTATGTTTGAAACAAATACACATATATATTTAAAACGAATAAATATTTTATAATTTGGAGTAAACCATGTTGGAGCAATGTGGCCTGCCGTCGGCTTAAAAATATAACCATATAACTTTCCCTTTTCCTCTTCTTGCTCTCTCTCTCTCTCTCTCTCGCTCCCTCTCTTTCTCTCGCTCCCTCTCTCTCTCTCCCTCTCTCTCGCTCGCTCTCTCTCTCCCTCTCTTTCTCTCGCTCCCTATCTCTCTCCCTCTCTCTCGCTCGCTCTCTCGCACCTTCTGTCGCGCCCTCTCTCTCTCTCTCCCTCTATCCCTCCCTCTCTCTCCCTCTCTCTCGATCTCTCATTCTCTCTCTCTTCTCTTCCTACCTGTGTTTCATCAATGATTATTTATGAAGCCTAGAATAATGCTTCGGCATGTACATTTGCAGAACACACGGGCGAACGCTGCGTCGTTTATGATTCCTGCGTAAAAGTACGCAGATTGTCACATCTGCAGTTTTCTTCGAGTGTTCTACCGAGGTCCCCCCCTCCTACCCTTTCTTAGCTGAATTCCGGAAAAAGATATATTGCCTTTCAGAACGCACTTCGCGTTCGATCTCTGACCGAAACACTTGTAAAGGGTATCCTTCGTTAGAGTAGATATCGTCTTCGTTAGTTCGTTATTTTTAAGTTATCTTAGTTACCGTTAGCCTTATTGTCAGTAATCGACATTTAATTATAATAAAATTGAAGTGCGTACGTGAAAATGGCGCAAAGCAGCGTGGCGCATCAGAGGGGCAAGGTATAATATCTTATGGAGCTTCCATCCTACCTGGATCTCGGAGAAATCTCCCGGTGCCACTTATGACCGGTGGCTGCTGTGTTGGTTAGGGCTGAACCCGTGCCTAAGACGTTAGGACCGAGACACAGAGTAGAAGATTATTCGTGGAGCTTCTCATGTTAATTGTAATGTTAAATTGTTATTTAAATATGCGGCTTTTTCCTCTACTCTACCAGTAGAGCTTTTTATTCCCTTTATTTATTATGTTTTACGGTAGATTCATAAATACATATATCTAGTTACTTTAATCAATCCAAATTTTTTCTGTACACAGCTACGAAGATACGTTTGATTATCTCTTAACATTAGCGACCAAATTTGAAAAGGAGAAAGACCCGGCACTCTGCTCGCCGGTGCTTGATAGAACCAATTCGTTACCGCGGTCCGCGAAGCTTCCGAAACTTGATCTTCCTACATACGATGGACGTTACGAAGATTGATAAAGTTTTTCCGATCTTTATTCAGCGCTTGTTCACAACGTACCATCAGTAGATAATGCTACAAAATTGCAGTATCTCAAATCCTGCTTGTCGGGTCCAGCCGCGGATTTAGTTAAGGACGTGGTCACGACGTCGGCTAATTATATGTCGACATGGAGGGCTTTAAGAGTCCGATTTTATTACCAGCCGTTAACGATGGCGAACCATTTGAACGCGCTTTTCAACAACCTCCCTTACCTTAAAAGGGAATCCGCGTCGGAAATGCGAGCGTTCACCGATGAGTCTCAGCGAATAGTACGCACGCTTAAGAACTTAAAATTGCCCGTAGAACACTGGGATATTTGGATTGTGCATGTTATAGGTGCACGCTTAGATTTCGAGTCGTGGAAGCTGTGGGAATCGGAGCTTAGTGCTAAGGATCAGTCATCTTTGAACATTGCCTCCGATAGGCATGATCCGGAAGTAATTATCGATTTCCGACGTTCGTGGAATTAGCGTCTTTTCTAGACAAACACGCACATGTATTAAGCATGATTGGCAGTGATAACAAAACCGAAAAAAGAGTAGTTCCAACCAGTAAACCAATCTCTGGTTCGCAGAAAATATTGCACAGTAGCGTTGTACGCCCGATTAATGGTAGTACATCTCAATGTCCTTTATGCCCTGCATTACATACGCTTGAGCGATGTCCCCTGTTTACGGCAAAAAATACGTACGATCGTTGTGCAAATGTCCGTCGCTTACGTCTCTGCTTTAATTGTCTCGGTCGACATAATTGCAGAGATTGTATATCGATCAGGCGCTGAGGACAATGTCGTGATAAACACTATACGTTACTACCTTTCGAGAATAAAATACGCTCACAAGCTACTCCGCCTACTGGGGAACGCAAATCTACGGTCGAACAGGTAACAGCTGCTAAATCGGAAGGTATAAACGTGCTCACCGTGGATGAGCACCTTAAATATTCTGTCATTCTGGCAATTCTACAGGTCATTATTGTAAGCCCAAATGGCACTCGCACTCAAAAGCGAACCTTGCTTGACCAGGGTTCTGACGGATCGTTTATATCGGAATCGACGGCATAACTGCTTGGGCTTAAAAGAGAGCGTGTAAGGATCCCATGATCCATAGTCAGGGGTGTTATCATAGGTGCCGCCCACTCTAAGGCTATCTTGACGATCTGCTCGCAGATAGACTCAAGTAGTCAATTTTAAACGGAGGCTCTCGACCTCTCACGCTTTACAGCCATATTAACGGCCCGTAATATTTTTGAATAAGATTTAGATAAATTTAAAGATGTCGATTTAGCCGATCCAGATTTTTATGTTCCGAACTCAATTGATATAATATTGGAGGCCGATGTTTATTGATCTTTACTGCATCATGGATTAAAACGCTTTCTTCGAAGAACGATGAATTCTGTGAGAGACAATTCGTCAATACGCACAGGCGCGGGATGGATGGCCGGTATTTAATTAAACTCCCAATAAAGGCCGAACTACCGGAAGTCGGTACCGAAATGAAGTGAATGGCCCTAGGCTCCCTAAAAACGATATATAATAGATTCAAAAACGATGCCGCGCTCGCTAAGGCTTATCAGGATTTTATGAGCACGTACGAAGATCTCGGGCATATAACTCATGTCCCAGAAGCCGAACTGGACAAGCTCTATACCTGGTATTTGCCCCATCATGCCCAAATAACGGAAAGATTCGCGTTGTATTTGACGCTTCCCGACGAACGCGAGACGGGTATTGATTGAATGATTTTCTATTATCCGAAGCATCGCTCCAAGGGCATCTCTCATTGATTCTTTTAAATTGATGACCTTCTAGGTATGTTTTTACTGCGGACATAGTAAAAATATTCCGACTAATCCGCGTGGCTTCATCAGATCGCGATTTACAGCGTATAATTGGAATACCGACTAGTCGAGATATTCCGGTTCACTACCGCTTAAATACAGTCACCTACAGGACAAACTGTGCTCCATTTTTGGCCATAAGAACACTGAACCAGTTAGCGCGTGCCGAAAGACATCAATTTCCGTTAGGCACGTGCTGTATAGAGACATATACATATGTGGATGATACGTTTGCTGGAGCCGACGACCTCGCCACCGCTATATTGAAACGACAACGACTAATAGATATTTTAAAATCTGCCGGATTCGAACTCGAAGTCATTCGGAAATCCTTTCAAGAAATACACAGCAGCATGAAATTATATCGACAAAATCAATCGATCGTAATGTTTCAGTCAAAACGTTAGCTGTTTATTGGAATTCGTCCATCGATGATTTTAATTTTAGTACACCCTAGCAGTGGAGGTATTTATAGCCTTTATTTATTATGTTTTACAGTACAATAATAAATACATTGTGACGTGGTATTTTATGGAAATAAAATAAAACACATATATTTTATCACAATCAACTCCCGAACCACGGGCACAATTTATTTATTAAACTTTCAATTTACATTAATAGTCAATTACTTTAATTATATACTAATAGATAACATACATATCTCGCCGCACTCGGATTTCTACGTCCAATAAGGGAGTCGCACTCAGCTATCGCGCTCGGGAGAAGCGCGATTTCACTACGAACCCTACGCGCTACCAATTACTTCACCGATGCTATCCCGTTTTCCCGTGCACACTCTCGCGACCACGCTCACACGCGCCAACACCCTTTTCACCGACGCCAACGTCTCTTCTCCGCGTATACTCTCGCTACCACGCTCGTATGCGCCAACCACCTTCTCATCGACGCCAACGTCTCTTCTCCGCGTACACTCTCGCGACCACACTCGCACGCGCCAACGACACTGGGCCTTACCGTCTCCTTGTATAGCCGACTGCCTTCACGTTTGTGCCCCGTTACTAAGGCTGATGTCGTCCTGGACAGCACACACCCCTGTACACCGGCGCCGATCTGTGGTCTTTATCCCTATCACGGTACCCCTGTCCGGAACGTAGAGCCGAAGCGCGCTCGAGGCCGTCCGGATAGCGCGTCGCGACTCTGCCCGCGACTCTTCCCCCGACCTCCCGACGTATTTTCCCGGCGATGGGGTATGGTCGGCCGGCCTGGTGGCGTTGTCGACCTCGGCGGTGTGGAAAGGGCCGAAACAAAATCGTCCCTTTCCAGGTGCCTCCTCGGGTTATATCTCCTGCTACGCCTTCTTGTCGAGTTTCCAGGTGCGTTTCCGAGATTTCCACTCTCCCTCCGTGCGTCCCTCGGCACGGTGGTTCCGTGTGCCGGAGGTTCTGCCTTCGGCATTCGCTCCGACGGTTCATCCCACTCCTGGTCGGCAGGCCCCATCGGCATTCTCTTCAACGGCACAATCCCGGGAAGCGAGAGCTTCGTGGGACGGACCCTCAGCACCTGCCTCGGCCCTCGTAGGATTATTGTCTCCAGTGCCTCCTTGATAGTTGGTGGAATGGCAGTTACGTAAGCCTCCGCTCTGATGTATCTCTCGAGCTCTTCCTGTGCTTCTCTACTCTCTCGCTCCGCCGGCGCCAATCTTCGTAGACCCGACGACCCCTCCCCATTCCTCGAGCGTGACCCCTCCATTGGCCTCTGCTTGATGGGGGCGGCGCAGCTCACCCATCCAGCGTGGAATCGCTCCTTGAGCAGTAGCGGTTGTCCGGTCGACTCGGAAACCCGGCACACACCACGGCAAGGGCCCGGCTGCCTCCGAGCGCGCCCCGCTGAGCTCATAGTTCACGCCCGCCCCCGCTACTTCTCCTCGTCGGGTTGTACCCTTGCTCTCGTCGGTCAGTCCGTCATTTTTCTTTTGGCTAACGGCGGAGTCAAGATGCTCGGTGCTGACGAGTTCCGTCAGGGCAGGCTAGCTTACGACGGTGACACCGATGATTGTCAGGTCTCCTCCCTCAGTTGCCCCCGCTTCTGCTCCCGCCTCGTCCGGTTCCTCATCGATGCTCATCTCATACCATGGTATGCCTCTCAGCTGTGACTCCGCCCTCCGTCGAACAGGAGAGATTATCCCAGGGCTCGCCGTCAAGATGGGGCCGCTCTCTCGAGCCTCCTCGGCCATTTCCACGCTATCCTCGTGACGCATCGTAGAACTCTCTCCCTCTCTCTCTCCTTCTCTCTATTCCCTAAAAAAGAAAAAGACAAGGACCTCTCCGGTCCCTAACACATACACACTCGGCGATTTCACCTCCACGATTGCATACAGCCCTTCAAATTTGGACGCTAGGTTCGCGGAGAATTTTCTGGCGGCATCCGACAACAAGTGCACTCTCCGCAAGACGCTATCACCGACGCTAAATCGCACATCCTTCCTTCCTTTATTTTAGTACCGCGCCTGCTTCTCTTTAGCTTCGTCCACGTATCTCGCTACAATATCCCGGAGTGCATCCAACCTTTTCATCCTATCCTGCCATATTTCCGGCACAATCCGTGAAATTACACGCTCTCCCTCAACCTCTCGGCGCAAGCTTTGTACGGACCGCGGATGTCGACCGAAATTGAAAAACGCGGGCGAAGTCCTCGTTGTTGCCTGCATCGCCGTATTTATCGCATGTCTAAACTGATGAACGTGCACATCCCATTCTCGGTGGTCGCCTTTAACAAAAGTAGCAATCATCGTCTTGAGTATTCGATTGCTTCTTTCCACGGGGTTCGCCTGCGGGTGGTACGGCGGCGTCGTCACATACCAAATCCCGTACCGCGCTAGCATTTCATTCACCGTTTTATTCTCGAATTCCCTCCCATTATCTGTCAGCAAATACACGCGCGTTTTCCATCGAAACAGCATCAGCTCCTCCATCGCTCGGCTCACCGCTTTCCCGTCGGCCTTACGGAGGGGCTTCAAATCCACCCACCGCGTAAATAAATCCTGAAAAACGAGGAGATATTTGTGTTGTGATTTGCTCGGCGGAAATTCCATTATATCCACGGCGACTACGACCCACGGTCTTTCCACAACACGGTCTCCCATTAGACCCTGTGAACCCGTCTGCGGTATTTTAAAACGTTGGCATTGTTCGCACTCGCGTACGTAGGTGCACACGTCGTGATAAATTCCCCTCCAATAATATTCGCGCGCTATCCGATCATACGTTTTTTCGACGCCCAGATGGCCCGAAGATGGCGTTTCGTGCGCATCTCGGAGTACTCTCTCCCTTTGCTCCAATGGCACCACCGATCTCCATCCTTCCTCCCTCGTCACAATCGGATCCAGTAACGGATCGTCTCGGCGCCTATACAAACGTGATCACTCTACCTTCCAGTCTCTATATTTCCACGGATTTTCCTGTACACATCGCAATATCTGCAAGTACCACGGGTCCCGAATTTCTCCCAACGCGGCTACTACAGACTCCTCGTCCTCGTACAATCGCGATAAAGCATCGGGTACGTGGTTAATGCCCCTTTGCGATGCACGATTTCATAATCCCACTGCTGCATTTCGAGCGCCCACCTCGCTAGTCGTCCCGTCGGTTCCCGCAAATTTTTCAGCCATCTCAACGCGCTGTGATCGGTAATTACGGTAAACCTATATCCTTCGATATACGGTCGTAATTTCTTAATCACCCATAACACGGCCAAGCATTCTTTCTCCGTGGTCGAGTAATTTCTCTCCGCCAGAGAAAGTACGCGGCTAATATAAACAATCGGATGCTCTCCGTCCTCGCTCTCTTGCGTCAAAACGGCGCCGATTGCATAGTTGCTGGCATCGCTTTGAATCGTGAACGGCCTCGAAAAGTCAGGGCGCGCTAACACTGGAGCTTCCGTGAGCGCTCGCTTCAGTGCTTCGAAAACCTCACACTGATCGTCCCCCCATTCCCACGCCTGGCTTTTACGCAAAAGTTTCACTAACGGAATTTTAAGTTCCAAATCCCGCGGTATAAATCGCGCATACCACCCCACTTTACCTAAAAAACGACGCAACTGTTTGACATTTCTCGGCTCGGAATAATCAATCATCGGCGCCACCTTCTCCGGATCCGGACGCAAACCTTCATGATCGAGCTGGAATCCCAGGTAAGCTACTGGACTGCAGCAAAATTCACATTTTTCTTTATTTATTGCTAGCCTGGCGCTCGTGAGCCTTTTTAATACCATCTTCAGCCAACGCAAATGGTTTTCAAAATCCTCCGTTACTATGATGTTGTCATCAAGGTAACATAATATAAACGGTTCGAATTCTGGTCCGAAAAGTGCATCAATAAGCCTCTCAAAAGTCATAGGCGCATTTGTCAAAGCGAACGGCATTCGCACGAACTGACACAACCCTGATCCCGGAGTCGCGAAGGCTGTATATTTTCGGCTCGATTCCTCAATCGTCACCTGAAAAAAAGCCTGTTTCAAATCGATTTTCATCAAGTATCTCGCTCTCCGCAATTTGTCTAATATCGCATCCATATTTGGGATCGGGTAAGCATCTTTCCGCGTTACTTTATTTAGATCACGAAAGTCGATGCAAAACCGATAGCTGCCGTCGGACTTTTTTACCAACACCGGCGCGCTGCTCCAGTCGCTCGCAGATCGTTCGATCATCCCCTTCCTCCTTAGCCGCTCGACCTCGATCAAAAAATTTCGATTCTCCCCGCTCATTGCCTCTATACCTTTCTTTTTTGCGCCCGTCGACGTTTCAACTGCACGATCCCGCTCGGTCGGGGCATGATCGTCTCTACACGCCTGACGACTTTCCCCCATTCCGTGCTCATTCGCACTGGCTCTGATATTGATTTTATTAAATTCCACCACAGTCATATTCGGGACAACTTCTCCGAACACCCCGTTCGGATTTGAATACCATCACTTTTTCGTGAAGTCGGTCGGCGAGGCCGCTCGGCTGCACGGTTCATTCCGCGCGCTTATTATTTCCTTCGGCAGTTCATAGTGATCCTCATGATGACCATCGCTCGCCATGTTTCGGATCCACGCGCTACTCTCCGCGCGATCCGCCGCCTTTCCTCGCAGAACTTCCTTCGGGGCTCGGTCGGCCGATGCCCGCATCAACACACCGTCGTCTCTGGAATTGGATCGCTGGGGTGCAGTGTGATCGTGGGTTGTGAAATAATTTCTTAAATTGCTCACAGGACTCGATTTTCCCCTTCACCGTCGTATACCATCGCTACGCCCTTTTCAACATTATAAACGGCAAGGCCTGGTATAAATCGTAATCGGTAATCCCGGCGCCCCCGCGACAATGGTCAAGAAATTCGAGGTACTCCTCCGCGTCTTCCCTCTTATCTTCTCCCGAAAATCGCCAACCGATACCTTTCAAACATCTTATTGCCTTTAACGTTGACCCGCTAAAAACTCCGACAGATCCTATCCGGTGCGACACGCTCATCATCGCACTTGCGCCGCTGGAACCGCTAGATGTGCTTACACAATTTTTTCTACGGCGATGTGACTCACACTCGTCGTGGTTATCAGTATATTCGTCGCGCCCTTTCCGCACAGCGTGAGGCGCGATAGTGTCGACTCCGTGTCGCCGCGGCTTGGCGCGCTCGCGGTGCCACTCTTGCTCGCGGGCTCTGTGTACCTCCAGGTACAAACGCTCGCTTTCGTGCATCGCCCGTTGATCCTCCCGCCGCTTCGAGTCCGTCGCTAATTCGTTCTCTAAGGCCTGCATCGATCGCGATTTCGCCATATCGCTCAGTCTTGCTATACTTAATTTTTCCGATACACACACTACTAGCGTAATCGGCACTATTCTCTGCACCTATTTCCAGTCTCGGCCTATCGCAATTCCCTACAAATCCTGAGCCTGTGTAAACCAACAATGCTTTTCCGACTCGGGTACTTGGACACTATCCGGCTCGATCGGTGGCGGTGTCGCTCGCCGCGGATCCCCGCTTCGGCCTACGGGCGGTGTACCCACTTCACGCATAAATCGGGCTGAGTAATATTCCCATTCAGCCGGATTTTCACGCCAGTACAAACGGGCATTTTCATTTACGACGATTCGTGGCGTCGCGGTCACCGGATACAAGCCTAGCGACGGTGCCACTACTATGCGTTTTACTGCAGGTCCTGTCACTCCCGCTTGAGTTACCGACACCGTTGTAGCCGTATCACACGTGACTCCTCTCTCCCACTCCACAAGGCTCAAAAAACTTCCTCCCCTCTCTACTGCGGTAACGGAAAATACTTCTACGAAACACACTAAAACTTCGCGGTGCTGAGTGAAACTCCCGACCAGGGATGCAATTTTTGTGACGTGGTATTTTATGGACATAAAATAAAATACATATATTTTATCACAATCAACTCACGAACCACGGGCACAATTTATTTATTAAACTTTCAATTTACATTAATAGTCAATTACTTTAATTATATACTAATACATAACATACATATCTCGCCGCACTCGGATTTCTACGTCCAATAAGGGAGTCGCACTCAGCTATCGCGCTCGGGAGAAGCGCGATTTCACCACGAACCCCACGCGCTAGCAACTACTTCACTGACGCTATCCCATTTTCCCGCGCACACTCTCGCGACCACGCTCACACGTGCCAACACCCTCTTCACCGACGCCAACATCTCTTCTCCGCGTACACTCTCGCGACCACGCTCGCACACGCCAACCACCTTCTAATCGATGCCAACGTCTCTTCTCCGCGCACACTCTCGCGACCACGCTCACACGTGCCAACACCCTCTTCACCGACGCCAACATCTCTTCTCCGCGTACACTCTCGCGACCACGCTCGCACACGCCAACCACCTTCTAATCGATGCCAACGTCTCTTCTCCGCGTACACTCTCGCGACCACACTCGCACGCGCCAACGACACTGGGCCTTACCTTCTCCTTGTACAGCCGACTGTCTTCACCTTTGTACCCCGCTACTAGGGCTGATGTCGACCTGGGCAGCACACGCCCCTGTACACCGGCGCCGATCTGTGGTCTTTATCCCTATCACGGCACCACTGTTCGGAACGTAGAGCCGAAGCGCGCTCGAGGCCGTCCGGATAGCGCGTAGCAACTCTGCCCGCGACTCTTCCCTCACACACGGCTCTTTCTCGCTCTCCTTCGTCACGTTCCCGTGCCGCGAACACTACCCGCTCTACTCTCGTCGCCGCGCAAAAACACACTCTAGCTTTCCCTTCCAGTTATATCAACCCGCTCTCTCACGTTGCCCACTTCCATCAGACCCCAAGCAGAGTAGTGGCGTTGACGGCGCTCTCCGCGCCGCACTCTGCGCGATTTATGATCAATTTCCGCTTCTCTTCTTTCTAACCGTAAGCGCTGTGCCGTGGACCCCGTTCCATGCGTCGCGTATTTGCTGGGTACCACGTGCTGGATCGGGCCAGTTACATCTTAGCGCGCGTCATAAAGACGCCGGGCCGTCACGCACGAACTCGGCAACAGCGCGCGGAACACATCACCTCTTGCACGTGCCGAACACCACGCTGCAGTATCCGACCATCTTGCGACACTGTCGCAACATATATCTAGTTACATTGACCAATGCAAAATGTCTTCTGTACACCCGAACATTCATTTCTTCCTTTCCCAAACCCAACTTGTCAGTTTTATACTAAACAAACCATATATTTGAAACAAATAATTAAGTTTATTTAAATAGCAAATATATACTTATTACATTGCACTAAATAAATTATTTAAAAGTAATAAATATTTGTTGAATTATATATACTCAAATTTAACAAATATATTTAATTTTTGGAAAAGATATTCAATATGAACAATTAAATAGCTTTAGTAAAAGGTGAAATAAATTTATTTGATTATACCCAACGAGTTGTTAAAAACTAATAAACATTTCTTCGATTTTATTAAACGAAGCACAAAGATTTAAATATCAAATTTAAAGAAATTAATAAAGTTATTAAGCAGTAATTAAGTAGTCGACAAAAGCACAATTAAAGTATATCAAATTTAAATGAATAAATCTTTTAATAAAACTATTTATATGTTATAAGTTTAAATTAAAATAAATTTTTCAAAAATAGAAAATATTTTTTTGATTTCTACATACATTTGTAGTTTTTACTATTAATTTACTACGTTTAATATTTAAATCTTTGTACTTCGTTTAATAAAATCAAAGAAATATTTATTAGATTTTACAACTAGCAGGAGATAATCTAATAAATCTAATCCACCCTTTGAGAAAACTATTTCATTCTTTCGAGTAAATGGTTTTTTAAAAAATTGAATATATTTCTTGTATATATATACATTAAAAAAAATAATTTCTAATATCAATTAAATATTACTTGACTTAAGAAATTAATACGGTTGTTCTGTACCAAGTAAATATTTTCTTTAACCAAGTAATCGCATAAGCTTGAACCAAGTAAGCAGATACTAAAATAAAGTTTATATTTTTTCAACATGTAGAACATAAATATTGGGATTTAAATGAATATTTTCTTATCTAAAGAAAATATTTTCTTGAACCAATAATCTCAAATTTTAAATCAGGAAAATAAATTCTATTCCACCCATTTCTAATCTAAAGAAAATTTTGAATAAAAAAATTTATTTATTTGATTCAAGTCGACAACATTATGTGAATACATACTTGGATTAAGAATTTCAATATTTCACTCAAGAAATTGAATTTGTAATGAAGAATTCGATTTTTATTTTTAAAATAATAATTACTTGAAATACGTTTTTATTGTCTAGAAACATGAAAATTCAAGTATGTTAAATTGTTAAAAGTTGTGCATAGTTTCTTGATTCAAAGCATTATTGTCTTGACATGAAAAATCAAAAGTTTAAACTAAGAGAATAATTTCTTGAATTCTTTACAATTTATACGTTAATTTACATTTATTATGACATTTATTATTACATTTATTTCATCACTTTTAATTTTCAATTAACATTATAATATTTAATTAAAGTTTCATAATTGATTTATTTCGCTTAAAAAAAACTTCGATCTAACTGGCATTCTATCCGCAAACCTTTGGATTCGCAAGCTAACAGTTTATCAATTACGCTATCGGAGTACGCTGAGGACAATTATACAAATCTTATATATCAATTTTAGATCTCTTATAGGTATATATTATGAAATTAATTTATGGTTTCCAATGAATAGTATATGTATTTATGTATAATATATACTTATATATATATATATATATATATATATATATATATATATATATATATATATTATAAGGTCAGAATGAGCAACGGCCTCTGTCCCGGGTGCCTCGGAAGAAAATGTTCATATTTGCGACTAGTCGACATTTTCCTTTTTTCGAGTTGTCGTTGAACTCAGACACAGCATGAAGATCGGAGCAAAAACGAAGAGCACAAATTGATGCGCGGGCACACGTCGTATATATAGAGAGAGAAATGCATATGCCGCGGCCGCAGGAAAGAGCGAGTGAGATGAGATGACCCGGGGAGAGAGGGGAGAGGTAGAAGGTGCGGGAAGAGGAGACTTCATTATTGCTTGATTAGACTTCGAAGCACACAGAGAGTTTTTTTTCGGTTTTTCTGCCCGTTAGACTAGGAGTGGGTCACAGTCCACAGCTGATCCCTCGAAAAGTAGGTCTGCGCATTAGTCACCGCTAAGTGGGCCGGACGCGGGACTCGTCAATCAAAAAAAAAAATTTTTTTTATATAGTTAAAAAAATATATAATATAAATATATTATACGAAATATAGTATATAATAAAATTATATATATATATATATATATATATATATATATATAATTAAAAATATAATATATTAGATAATTTAAAAATTATGTTATAAAGATATATAATTGTGTATACCCTTGGATATATTTCAACCATAGATCTAATAATATATCTATAAAAACCATAGAGACGGATGCTAGAGTAAACTATTGGGTGGTGGTAAAAATATATTCTGTCACTATAGACGCTTCATTTGTTTTTTAGGGTGATAAATAATCTCTACATTTAAGAAAATAATTTTTGCGTGAATCAGCAATAAGAAAGAATATGAGGCATTCTAGGTAAGTAATTTCTTACTTTTTAGCTGAATTCGAGAAATCATAACTCATTCAGTTTAGTTGAACGGATGTTGTAAAATATCTAGCTTCTGTCGTTTTATTTCAAGCAAATAAGTTCTTAATGAAGGAATTTTTTAGATTCTGGTTTTCCTATTTTAATCAACTTATTTTACGATCTAAGAAATTAATTATGATATTTTAATTTTAATTTCAGAAATAATTCTTAAAGGCACATTAATATTTACTTGATATTAGCAGATATTTCTTCAGTGATATAGAATAATACAAAAAATAATTATTTTTCAGCTTCATATACCTAAGAAAATTACATTTAAGAAAATATCTAGATTATCTAAATTTGTTTAATATAATATATCTAATATCAAAAAGTTTCAAAATCATGGTTTATTTTTAAGAAATATTTCAAAGTTTTTAAGCAAGTATACGTTACTGAACTCTTCACCCGCCATCTTTTGTTTTAGATGCACTACTTTTAAACATTTAACATACTCGAATTTTCATGTTTCTAGAAAATAAAAACGTATTTCAAGTAATTATTGCTTTCAAGATGGGAATCGAATTCTTTATTTTAAATTCAATTTCTCGAGTGAAGTATTAAAATTCTTAATCCAAGTATATATTCACTTAATTTTGTCGGCTTGAATCAAATAAATTAAATTGTTTTATTCAAAATCTTCAGTTATTGGTTCAAGAAAATATTTCTTTAGATAAGAAAATATTTATTTAATTTCCAATTTCAGACACCCATTTTCTAGAAAATCTTGACAAAAATCTAGGAGCTATTTAATTAATGCAAGAATTTATTTTCCTGATTTTAAAATTGAACTTATTGGTTCAAGAAAATATTTTGTTTAGATAAGGAAATATTCATTTAATTCCCAATATTTGCGTCCTGCTATTTAGAAAATATAAGCTTTATTTTAGTAATGACTTACTTTGGTTCAAGTTTATGCGCATACTTACAGTTAAAGAAAATATTTACTTCGTGCAGAACAATCGCATAAATTTCTCGAATCAAGAAATTCTTTTTTTCAGTATAGTATTTTCCAACATCTATTTATTTAGTTTTATATTTCACGTACATGTAATTCTGTTTACAAAAATTCAAGAAATATTTATTATTTTTGATTGCTTTAGTGTAATGTAAGAAATATATTTTTTCTATGAAATTTTATCTATTCAAATAAACCTAATTGCTGCTTTCAAAAATATAGTTTACTCAAATTTACAGAATATTCACTCGTTTGAAATATGTATATTTTTGTTTCAAATAAATAGAAATTAATAAATATTGTTTTAATTGGTCTTACAGTCCAATCAAATCAATCGAAAACAATACGTAACAATATCAGTATATATCTACATTAACATTAATACATCAATACACAAAAATAATAAAAATAAAAATAAAAATTAAATTAAAAATTATAATGACAGTCAGACTGTCCTTGTTTACAGTCACCCCCCTAGACTAATCTGAAAATAAAATATGAGCTGAAAAATATTTTTTCTTAGTAAAGTGCAGTCTGAGTGTCCCCAACACCCTTACCTAATTGAAGATCCAGTCCAACGTTTCGAGCTCGCTACGGCTCCTCATCAGGGACTAAACTAAACCTTATATTCTAATCTATATATACCTTATCCCCACTACCAAATTGAGTAAATTAAATCTAAGTTCCCCCTCCACAAAAATTGTTCAAAACCAATCAATTGAATAAGGAATGATAAACATTGTCCAATTTACTAAACTCTAACATTAAATTGACATTATTCCGATTCCTGGAAATGTGAATACTTTCAAGACTCTCCCTTTTATACTTATTATTAATACAATGTTCCAAAATATCTACATTCACAAAATCAAAAGAATGTAAAATCTTTAAACAATACTCCTTTAAATCGGAAGTAATATGTGAGCTACACAAACTATATTTATTTTCAAAAAATTCTCTTTTTTAAATATCTACCTGTTTGTCCCATATAGTATTTATTACAATCCATACAGTTAATTTTATAAACAACTCCTGATTTTAAACATAAATCATCCTTATCCTTGCAATTATTAACCAACCTACTCAAATTATTGCTATTTTTAAAGAAAATTTGAATGTTATATTTCCGAAAATTTCTTTTCATAATGTCACTAATGCAAGCGGCCCTCGACCCTAGACCCCTGATCGCACCTTTCACTATCCAAGATTCTTGGATTAGCGATATGAATCTCTACACCCCCGCCAAACTCCTCAGCATGTAAGGAGGTTTGACCTTTGGGCAGCTATAATAATTCCGGCACCCGCAAGCCTTCCTCCCTGGGGGGCAGGGTTCCTTTGTTGTCGCCGCCGCCACTCCCCCTTTTGCTTTTTAGCAATACCGGATGTCGAGGGCGGAGTCTTATCAGATCCCTGTCGCCTCTTCATCCCTGTCTTAACCTGTGTGGTAGACCCAGAGGCGCCGGTCCCGCTAGCATTTTGCTGCCGGGCCAACTTCCTCCTGGCCGAGCCACACAGCCTCTTTTTCTTGGGGGCAGTACTGCCTCCTTCTGCACTGGTTAGTGTTTCAGGGGTCACAACCACTCCACGCTTGATGCCTGGAGCTGCGTCCTCCTTACCCACTTGACCAGTAGCTCCTATTGATGTCCTCGGGTCGTTGTATCCTCCCGGGCCTCGCTTTCACTATTCTTAGGTTCTACAGTTTTATCCATAAAAATCTCACGAGTAGCTAGGGAAATAAACGTCCGCGAACACAGAGCCCCGCATGTGCCAGTAAGGCTGAATACTCGAGAAGGTTGCCCGGTATTTCCGAGGCATCGTTTGCAACCGTTACTACCCCAGCGGCCAAGTCGGTACCCTTCAGCACGATGGCTCCCACCTTGGGTTTGGGGTTTGGATATACTACCCATTGTGCCTCCTTTCGAAAGCAATGGGGGATTGCCCTTGGTCTCTGGGGTATTCGCCTGGCTGTTTTTGAGAGTCCCGAGGTCCAGCTCCGGCTGCGAGAGAGACCTACGCGGGTGCCTTATTCAAGGATCCCGCAGGAGTGGTTACTCTGGCGCCCGAGAGGCAGTCTGCTGCATCAGCACCTTTTCGCAGGGTCGCATTCTCCCAGACCATTATCGGGTCAGCCGCTTGGATCCCCAGACAAACCTCCACACCGGCCTACAAGAGGCACGCGACAAGGTGTCAATCCCTGGTGGAGATTTTCTCAGGTTAAATAACATTCAAATTCAAAATATTATTAAAATAATTTCAATGCGACCCGTTTTAATCATAGTTTTATTTTAGTTATATTTTTGCAGTTCGTTGACGATTTAGTAACGCAATCGACTTATCAAATAGTTAATTAATGTATGTGTCAAAAATACCCTATGTTTAAAAATATTTTACCTATAGATAATTTTACCTATGATATTTCTGCAAAAAAAGTCAAGAATCCTATCTTAGGGCCCCCTGAAACATTGTCAGTGGTGTGACCGTCTCCCCCGCCCTATTTGTCTCAATATTTATGATTTTTAGAGAGCTCATTACGAATATCGGAACAGCTTTCTACGGAAAGTGAACATTTATTCCTAAATCCACGAAAATTCTATATAGCTAATAATTTCTTGAATTTCTCTTAGAAAACAAAAAAAGTTGCAACATATTAAAAACCAAAATCCTAGAGCTCATTAAAATATATATTGTTTGTTCTATACTGCTTCTAGTGCAAACAATATTTCTGGATAAAAATTCAACAATTCCTTCTCGAGGATTCCTAAACGATTCCTCACATATACTCAGCAGAGGTACCTTCGTATACAATTTTCTCAAAAAATACTGTTAGTAAAGACAAATTCAAAAAAATTACATTTTAATCAGATGTATAACGTTTTCTATTTTTTTTTAAATTTTACTATCGTCTGAGATATCTTTGAATCGCTATGTCTTTATAGTTTTTCACATGAAAATTAAATTTCGTTTAATAATTTGAAATCAAAAATTGGCGAATCCGTTATGTTCGTTTTTCTGAAGTTTATCCACGATCGCCATTATATCGCAGCGATCTTACTGCAAGCATGAACTGATAAAAAAATTTTTAAAAAATTAATCGTGAAACCATCAAAGTTTATTATACTATTAGAAGTTTTAATATATATAATACATAAGAAAAATATGAAAATATATTTATTCTTTATTGCAATATAAATATATAGTGTACATTTACATAGTTGAATATTACGAAAATAACGGTCTAATAAATTAAGATACTACAGTTCTATTTTATATTTTGTTTTAATTATACAAAATATAAAAAAATTATATTTAAAAAATATTTCTTTAAAACAAATAAATATTTTTCAAATGAAGAATCGAATTTTTTAAAACAAATTTTTAGTTTTCATACATCAAAAAAAATTTTACTGCATTTCAAAATTTCAGTATTTTAAATATATAAATTACTTATTTTGAATAACTGGTTTACTAATGGTATTTGAATAAACTATTTGTATAATTAAAACAGTATGTATTTAAATTAATAAAAATAAATAAGATATTTTCATCAGTTATTAATATTATTATGTTTAAAAATGTCTTAAAAAATCCTGTACGTTTCACTAATTTGCACGTTTTCAGAAACAAAATTAATTGATCGCATTCTTTGTCTGAAGTTCATAATTAAATAACTTCTATCTTTTATATATTCAGAACTAAAAAGAATATATATTTTATGGTCTACATAGTCTAATTGCAATAACTATATGTTTATGTATTTTGAATCCATAACTTTATGTTGTCTTTTTACTTCTTACTTAAAATAGTTAATGTATTATATTTAATATGTAATGTTTCCCTGTTTAACAAAAATATTTATATTATAACAAAATCGCTTTGACAAAATTATCTTAACATTCAAAGAATAATGATCAACATTGCTAGCAAAGGGGGAATTTATATTTAATTTACGAAATTTGATGGTGGGGATGGGTATATATAGATTAGAATATAAGGTTTAGATTAGTCCCTGATGAGGAGCCGTAGCGAGCTCGAAACGTTGGACAAGTCTTCAATTAGGTAAGGGTGTTGGGGACAGTCAGACTGCACTTTACTAACAAAGAATTTTTTCAGCTAATATTTTATTTTCAGATTAGTCTACGGGGGTGAATGTAAACAAGGACAGTCTGACTGTCATTATAATTTTAATTTAATTTTTAATTTAATTTTTATTTTTAATTTTTATTTTTTTATTTTATTTTTATTATTTTTATTTTTATTTCTTATTTTTTATTTTTATTATTATTTTATTTTATTTTTATTATTATTTTTATTTTTTATTTTTATTTTATTTTTATTTTTATTTTATTTTATTTTTGGATGGAATTGATTGGACTGTAAGACCAATAAAAAAAATATTTATTAACATTGCTAGCATTTTATAGGCGCCAAAACTACTAAAAATAAACTGATCGCCTTCAAATTTTTAATACGTATTCTATTCGGTCAGGATTGGATGATAAGATATTTTTTATTGCAAATTTAACAAAAAAAAAACAAAATAATGGTAACATAGCTAGTTGTATATATATCGGTAGCTGCCTGCTAGGCCTCGTACAACATGCGTGCAGATGGGCAGGTAATAAACATTGAGAGCATGTCAGAGAAAGAGACGAAACAGTATAGAGGAAACTCGCGGGTGCATGGTATGGCAAGACCCACTAACATCGAGTAATCTATGTTAATCTCCTTGGATTTTTCTTTTCTCCCCTCTCCCTCTCGCTCTCTCTCTCTCTCTCTTTCTCTCTATTTCCCTTTCTCTGACTCCTCCGTTCGAGATAGTTACGTGTCAAATATGATTATATATGATTTTGATATCATACTCCAAAAATATAAAAAGCAATCAAATATTTTTTGGAAAAGTTTACAGTCTATAATTATCAGCTTTTAATTAATTTCTGACAATGGCCAATAATATTGTCTCAATGTTAAGTTAAGTTAAGAAGCCGGGACAATGACTAAACTCTGAACCATGATTGGTGTACTCTTCAGCACTAAAAATCTTAATTTTAAAAATTACTTACACGACTAAAACATACTTTATATTTACTTTATACAAAAGTATAAAATAAGGCAAGTATTGTGTATTAGAAATTCTAATCATTTAAAATTATTTGTAACGTAACAAATATTGTTTGCTCTTCAAATAAACCTAACTGTTTATTTCAAACAGACGATTCTTTAAAAATTACAAAATATTCGTTCATTTTAAATATGTATGTTTTTGTTTCAAGTAAATAGAATTTAAATGAATATTTGTTGGACTGAAATAAATACACTTTTATGAAATAGCCAGTTTTCCTTAAAGTTGACACAGGTTTGAAACTGTTGAGCTGCTTGCTAACTGCTGCTATATCTGTGTGTATGTATGTGCGTGTGTGTGCGCGTGTGTATTAGGTTGATAAATATCGCTCATCTTTTATTGCACCCCGCTTCGAGCCTATTGTCACCAAGCTTTCCCTCCGCATGCTCCAAAAACAGTCCCCCCCTCGATCGCACCATCGCACGAGCTCATAAATAACATTTGGAATATCCCACGAAACGGTCGGTATCTCGCTTTGGCCACCAGAGGCCCTCGTTTTCAGTCGAATTTTTTTACTGCAGTGTAGCCCATGAGCGTTAACGATCTTCCCTTATTATGTTTGCCAGAAGTACAATGTCTGCCGTATAAGCGAGCTGACAGACGATGTTCGAAAAGGCAATGCGCGCGTAATTCCAAATAGCATGAGATATATGAAGTATTATAACAAAATGTATTAAATTAATAAATATTTTTATTGGTCTTACAGTCTTTATAATATAATATATTAACTAAAATAATGACAGTCAGAGTATCATATTGTTTATATTCATCCCCGTAGAATCTGAAATAAAACTTATTACTCCAATAAATTATATTCAAAATTAAAAATAAAAATAATATATCATCGGAGAATATTTGAAGAACAGGTCCATTCTGTAGGAAACGGCAGAGGGCTCTAAGCGAAAAGAGCTAACGTGTGGCACGGCCTAAGGCTCTATCCTGAGTACCGATCTATGGAATTTTTCTTTTCTATGACGGGATCCTCCAGTTAGACATGCCGGAAGACTGCTCGCTGATGGGGTTTGCGGATGATGTGGCAGCTGTTATTATTGCGAGCAATATGACGCTGACACAGACACGCCTTGATCAGACCATGGGCAGAATTCGCCATTGGATGGGTGATCACGGGCTGTAACTAGTGGAAGTGAAAACTGAGATTGTGCTCATTACGAAGAAGTGCATCCCCAGAGTGCAGCCGTTAAGTATTGCGGAGATGTCAGTCCTCACCAAGGCATCTGTCAAGTACCTCAGAGTGATGTTAAATACGAAGCTCACCTTCTGGGAACATATTCGGAGGTCGGCGGACAAGACGGCAGTAGTGGCGGCCTCCCTTTGCAGGGTCATGGTCAACGCAGCAAGCTGCTGAGTGCGTCATGCTTTGCGGTGCTGAAGTCTGGGCCGATTCGCTGCAGTATGAAAAGTATCGCAGGCGCATGGCGGCTGTACAGAGGAAATGAGCTCTCTAAAGAGGACACTTCGCTAAGCCGAAGCGAAGCAGCAAGCCAGAGAGCATTCGCTGGCTTACTGGCAGAAGAGGTGGGAGCAAGATACGCACGGAAGTTGGACCGCCAGTCTTATAACTCAGGTGGATCCGAGATCGGTCGGCAGCACGGGGAAGTAAATTACTATCTCAGCCAGATGTTGACCGGTCGTAGGTACTTCCGCGCGTACTTGCACAAGATGGGCAAAGTCGCGGATCCAGGTTGTACATACTGCGAATCCGCAAAAGACGATGACCATCATGTATTTTTTGTGTGCGGGCAGTGGGAGCAGCAGAGGGCGCTACTGGGGGAAGATGCTGAAAGGCTTACCCCGGTAGGCATCGTCCCCCTGATGCTCTCCAGCCAGGAGACATGGGGTAGGGTGGCCTATTTCGTCGAGGATATCCTTAGACGGAAGAAGGCAGACCTTTCCTAGATTCTTCTATTTTGTTGGGATCTGGTGGCGCCCAAAAGCGAACATTCTGGTCCCCTCCCTGAAGTAATGCCTAACTGCGAGAAATAACTTATATCAAAGTCAAAAATACATATGTATTTAAAAATAATTTTCACTGCTCAAATTATGACAACATTACTGATGCAAGACCTTCAAAAATATTATGTTCTGTTATCTTATACCTGTTTAATTGGTAATTAATTAAAGATACTATTTTATTTATTTATAAAATAAATAATTTAATAAATAATATAATTTTATTGTTTTTTGAAATTATTTTAAAATTCGTGTGAATTTGAGTTAATACCGGAAATTTAATTTATGCAGAGTGCACACACTGTATATCTGATGATTGGAGACTCCCTCAAGTGATAAAAAATTACCTTGGTTAGCTCGATTAAAACTTCATATACACATACATAACATTATATACGAATGTATAAACTATTGTCGATTCGCTTGATATAAATTAAAATATTTATAATATAATATAATAATATAGGAGCTGTACTTACTCCTTATATAAAATTCAGTATGATCAAAACACTATCATATGCTTTTTGCTTTACAAAATAATAATTGTTTTATGAAACTTCACATTTGAACTGAACTAAAAATTATATATTCTTTCCACACTGCTTTTTCATATCCATTTTGTCTAATAGAGATGTGTATACAATTAGCAACTCCAATGCATCAATTGCATCTTGTGACCACTCGAAACTCTGATTTCCTCCGAAAAGTGTGTGTTTTCTAAAAGACTGTCTTGTAAAACAGCTAAATGGACATATTTAAAATTTTTGATTTTTCATCGGTTTTAATTATCATAAAAAACGATTTATCTAATAACAATTTTTTAGCGCGTATATAAATATTAAATCTGCGTACGTAATAACATTTATGTCTACATCAATATTAAATACATCCTTCAGGTTAGAAAAATATTTATTTAAGAACGATTACTTTCCTATTATATTTTCATTTATCTATTGGCTCAAGCTCGAACGTTTCGCACCTCTCAAATCTCCATATTGCATTCTTACATTTCTATGGACGTTCATATATATATATATATATACTAGCATCTCCCGACTCGGCTTCGCCCGAGATAATAATTTAACTGATTTCATAAACAATTCAATAATATCTAAGTAAAAAGTACTCTTATATATACAAATCTATATTTGTATAAATAATTGACCGTAATTTACCTATTGTCGCTTCTGTATAAAAAGCTGCTTCAATGTAGCGTCCACTTCAAAAAGTTAATCTTTTGCCGACCATTTTATACAATATATATATATATATATATATATATATATATATATATATATATATATGCATATTAAATATGGCTTGGATGAAGAAAATTGTACTTTCGAGTTTAAGCAGTAGAACATGATGTCCAAGTCTTTCAAGACAATGTTTTCGGAGATTGTCATGTTCGGAATATAGGACATGTCACGGAACGACTGCTATACAGAGTTTTGTGTTGGGGAGGTAGAATATGATATCCATGTATCCCGGGATGACTCGTAATAGGAGTGTGCGTGTTCGAATGATAGAATACGAATCTCTTCATAGAAGTCGTACTGGCATACCTGGATTTGGTTTCCCACGAGCTATACACGAAATTCCCCGTAGAAGTCGTTCAAAAACACCTGGAAATCGCATTCTATCATCCGAACCCGAAACTTCCCATAGAAGTTGTCCCGACCTACCTGAACATCGTTTCCTATCCACTAAATAGGATACATAACGTAGAAATTGTGCCGTCATATCTGGACATCGTCTTCTACCGCCCGAACACGAAATTCCAGGTAGAATTCGTTCCAAAAACCTGGAAATCGCATTCGATGATCCGAACATGCAACTCCCCCTAGAAGTTATCTCGACATATCTAAACATCGTTTCCTACCAACTAAACACGATACTCCCCGTAGAAGTCGTCCCGAGAAAGCTAGCATCGCTTCCGAACGACTAAACACAATATTCCCCGTAGAAGTCGTTCGGAAAGACCTAGATATCGTATTTTACTGTCCCAACGCGAATCTTTCCATAGAATTTGATTTCCTCATACCTGGATCTCGTTTTCTATCAACTAAGCACAATATTCCCCGTAGAAATCGCCCAGAGACACCTGGACATCGTATTCTATCATCTGAACACACAACTGCCTATAGAAATCGTCTTGAGGCAACGGAATATCGTAATCGACCGCCCGTACACGCCAATACAACATTTCACAGTAGAAACTGTATTTAAAATGTGTATATAAAATATGTACAATATAATGTACATACAATACATATTACTATTTCTATATATTTTTTTTATCAATTATATACCGTGAATATTTTCGTAGTGATGCCAACTGAAATTCAAGCAAAATGGTATAACGAATAGCATATTTTTTACGCAGACGATGGATATTTCCTTTTTATGCAGAAGTGACGATATATTTTATATATGAATATATATAGTGTCAAGGTTGTTGGTAAAGAATCCTATTTTGCCACCATTTCTTTTGTTCGAACTAAAAAAAACATTATCTCTTGTCACAATTCTGAAGTTAATAGAATATATAAAAAGAAAAATATAATTTTTCGTCACAAATTATGTTCAGTATGATTTGGTATACAAAACCATTTTATAAGAGAAAACCGAGAAAGAAAGAGAGGGAGAGAGAGAGGGAGAGAGAGACAGAGAGAGAGACAGAGAGAGAGAGAGAGATAGAGGCATATTTTCCCACATAAGAGAAAATAAAATTTACAAAAATCAAAAGATATCCATAAGGTATGAGAGTAATGTCAGATTAACCTGAAGAACAAAAAAGGTAATACTGACTAACGTCACACCTTCTTTAGGATACCAATCCCAAAGTTGTATATGAACATTCACATTGAGCTGGACTGGTATTAATACTTTAAGCCGACTACATTGAGTTGATGTTCGTGATTCAAGACGCGCGTCTTTGTTTTTACAGGATAACCGAAAAAACTACTGAACCGATTGTTCTGAAATTTGACATATAGATTCTATATTATCTTGGGAAGGACATAGGCTATGTTTTTTATCGAAAATCATTTTACTTTTATCAATAAATTAAGTTAATGGTTTTAACAATCAGTTTCACCAGCGGCCACTAGGTGGCGTCTTGAATCAAGAACATCAATTCAAAGAAGTCCGCTTAAAGTATTAATACCAGGCCAGCTCAGACGAATGATCATCATTGCGGTCTCAACCGCCGGACAGTCAACATCTCGTGCGAGCACCGCGCGCGCGAGCATAATTGTGCAGCTAACGCTCTGTAACCCTGCAGCACATGGCCTCTTGTCCCCACTCTACACCGGTGGCGTACTTCCAGTCTCCCATCTCCAGTCCCACCAAAAAATCTTCTTTCAAAACTACGTCACTTACAGACGCGATAGGCTCAGTGGTATGGGAGGTGGCGTAGCCATCCTAGTCAAGAACTCCATACGTCACAAGCCCATCAAACCACCGGCCGTCTCAATCGAAGCTTCCGGTGTTGAGCTCTCCGGCCCCCAGGGTAAGCTCAACATCTTCTCAGTATACCCCCCCCCAAGGACACCCTAACCCCCGCCGACCTGCCCTCCTTCTTCAGCGACGGTAGCCATACCATCATCGCCGGCGACCTTAACGCCAAACATACCTCCTGGGGCTGCAACTCAAGCAAACACAGCGGTGCCTCCCTTCTCCGCGCAGCACTCCGCTATTCCCTCACTATCGAAGCCCCTCCTGAGTCAACACACATTCCCACCCAACTAAACCACGTCCCCGACATTCTGGACATCTACGTCTCCCAAAACTGCGCAAGCTCCTCCGAACCCCGTGCGATCCACGCTCTCAGCCCTGACCACCTCCCGGTACTTCTTAAACTATCGCACTCCCACGCCCCTGAACACATCAACGAGCACCACAAAAGCGACTGGTTGACACTTAGATTTCGCTTGGAATCCTCTGCGCTGTCCGCTCTACGACTCAGCTTCCCCTCCGACATTGACCTCGTCACTGGGACCTTCCCCACGACATCCAATCTCTCATCCGGGAAAAGAACCGTGCCAGGAAACAATGGCAGAAGCGCAGACTGCCTCACCTCCGATCGGCACTCTACGATCTCCAGCACAAGCTTTGTGGGAAACTTCAAGAGTTCCGTAGCGAGAGCTTCTCCAAATTCATCCAATGCTTATGGAAAATAAATTAAATTCATGCTTATTGAAAACCATCAAAGCACTGCGGAAAAAAGCACCTTCGCTCCCCCCTAATGGCCGACGGCAACCGCTTCTTCCTCCCGGAGGAAAAGGCGAATGTCCTCGCCGACTCCATCGAGCGCCAATGCTCACCTCTCCCGTCTCCAAGGGGCCTCAGCGCATGACACAACTACATCAACACCCGAATATCCACAACTCTGCCGAACAACAGCGATTTTCTGCCCGCTTCCTTTCCGGAAATCAAGGGCATCATTCTCACCTCCAAGACGAGGAAATCCCCAGGCCACGACGGGAGTGGCAATAACATACTAAAAATCCTCCTGAACAAGTTCATCTCTGCACTCACCAGCATCGTGAACGCTATGATGCAGCTACAACACTTCCCACCCTGTCTGGAAATCAGCCACCATCATCTGTATCCCCAAGCCCAACAAGCCACTCTCCAACCCGTCCAGCTACAGGCCCATCAATCTCCTATGGTCGCTGAGTAAAATTGCGGAAAGCGTCCTCCTCCGTTATCTCCTGGATTTCACGGAAGCCAAAGGTCTCATCCCAGACTTCCAACACGGATGCAGGAGAGCACACGGCTCCTGTCATCAACTTTTGCGAGTCACTGAGGCCATTTGCCACAACCTCAACAAAAGGAAACAAGTGGCCATACTCCTCCTCAACACACAGCAAGCTTTTGACCGAGTCTGGCACGAAGGCCACATATGCAAACTGGCGAAGCTCCAATTCCCCCACTACCTAACAGGCATATATTCAAGGTACGTTTTGGTAGCGCACTCTCCTCCCCCAGATCCCTAACAGCCGGAGTACCACAGGGATCCAAACTCTCCCCTCTTCTCTTCAACCTCTACTGTGCGGACATTCCCACGCGTGAACCTATCATCACCGCTCTCTATGCCGACGACCTAGCCTTCGTTAACGCCAACAGGCAAATCCGCGCCGCGTCCTCCAAAATCAACAGCTTCCTCCACTCCCTTCTCTCCTGGTACCGCCATTGGAGACTCGGGATCAATGAAACCAAGTCATCGGCCACCTACTTTTCTAAACGCCGACGCACCCCTCCACCATTAATTCAATCCAACTCCCCTGGAGTCGATCCGCCAAATACCTGGGGGTAACCATCGACCACAAACTATCCTGGTCTCCCCCACATCCACGCCACCAGATGCAAAATCATTGCAGCCTTCGTCGCCCTCAAGGCTTTCTTCTACAACATAAATATTTCCCTCCCAACAAAGCTGCGAGCCTTCAAGGCAATCATCATCCTCATTGCAACCGTCGCCATCCCGGTATGGGGATCCGCCCCACCGGGATGCCTCAGGCCCTTACAGGGCACGCTCATGAGACTACTCCGAGCGGCCCTAAAAATCCCCTGGTTCTGTAGGAATTCTCAAATCCAACACGAACTTAACTTCGCAACTCTAAACGTATCCGCCTCTAAACTCGCCTCCAATCTTTGCACTTCGGTCTCCAACCACTCTAATCCGAGTATCTCCTCCATTGTCCTCTATTCACCCAAACCCTACGACCGGGTAAATCGAAAATCGAATAAAATTAAAATTTTTAAATGTTAAAAAATATATTTATAGTTTTGTATCTACTATGAAACAAAATCTAATAAAAATTAAAATCTTTAAAATTAATAAAATTATTATTTTATAATGAAGGTTTATTTTTAAACAATTTCATAGCAAACTTATATTAATTATATACATATATATATATATATATATATATATACATATGGTGTGCTAATTCGCATGTTCATAAGAATGAAATCTTTTTTTGTGATTTGTGTGTAATCCGTTAGGTTGCGCATCAGTAGTATTCTTCCAAATGTTAACACAATTAAATTTATAAATTTATCACGATTTAAAAAAAAAAAGAAGAAATTGTATAATTATATATTACGTAAAAAATTATTCATTATTCCTAAACTTTAGTGAACTGAGTAATATTATTTTAGACGCCATAAGAAAGCTCTCCAAAAGTTTGAAATGAACTGCGCAATTAATTATAGTACGCTAAGGTTTTTATTCCACATTTACTGTATAAAAAATTAAACTTGTTTTTTTTGTATGTTATTTAACGTCACTCTAGTTATGCCTTCAAATATCTAAGTTAATCAGCAACGGAGGTCTACGATGTGTTTGTAAACAAAGCACATGTAAATTATTACAACTTATGCTATTGCAGCGGTGCCTGTGTCAATCGGGCGAGACCGGGATTTGAACTCGGATAACCAAGTTACTAGTCCTTCGCTCTAGCGATCGAGCCATCGTAGGCCTCAATTTAACTTGTTTTATTATGATGCGTGATAGAAAAGATGTATTTTTTACCTAATTCGTACTATAAATAAATAATATAATAGTTTCAATAGTTATAAATTTTATAGAATTTTCACAAGTTTTTCATTTTAACAATGAAATTTTATTAGAATTAAAAATTGTACTTATGTCGACTGTTCTGAATTAAATTAATAAATATTTTTATCGGTCTTACAGCCTTTATAATATAATATATTAGCTAAAATAATGACAGTCAGACTGTTTGTTTATATTCACCCCCGTAGAATCCTATCCCCATAAAACTTATTACTACAATAAATTATATCAGAAAATAAAAAATAAATATAAAATAAAATTAATAATAAAATAAAAATAATAAAAACAATATTCTATGTTAAAAATCATTTTCAGATTAAAATAAATTATTGTAATTACTCTATAATATGCATAAGTAATTCAGATAATGTATTTTTAACAATTTCTTCAATAGATAATTTTATCATAGGTGAAGTTATGATTACAATTACTGTAATATTATTAATAAACAAGAAGAATAATTTCGTTATTAGTTTATACAGAAAATGACTCTTTTCCTTAGAGCAATCTTTGTATTAAATCGGAATTACATGAATTGTTTCAAATGTCAATAAGCTAAAATACAGAATAGATTAAAATACATATAAATGAAAAGTACGCTGTGTGAATATGAAGGAAACTAGCAATAATGTATGTAATTTATGAATTATATTTAATATGTAGTATCAGAGACATGGGTTGATCAACAACATTAACATTAAAATATACGCCATACTAGTATTTTTTGAAAATATCTTTAAGCTCATGTCATAACTTCTAATTATTTAAAATACGTAAAAATTCTTTTATGGATAATACATATTGTAGAAAATACAAAAATTTAAATTTTATCCTATTGTAAAACGTTGTAGAATTTAAATTTTATTTATTTATAATTTTTGTATACCTTGTAGTTATAAAATACTTTAATTGTGCTTTTGTCGACTGCTTATATACAAATTAATAAATATTTTCATTGGTCTTACAATCCAATTAAATCAATCGAAAATAATACGTAATAATATCAATATATATCTACCTTAACATTAATACATCAATACACAAAAATAATAAAAATAAAAATAAAAATTAAATTAAAAATTATAATGACAGTCAGACTGTCCTTGTTTACAGTCACCCCCCCCCCCTAGACAAATCTGAAAATAAAATATTAGCTGAAAAAATTTATGTTAGTAAAGCGCAATCTGTCTCCACCACCCTTACCTAACGTTTAGAGCTCGCTACGGCTCCTCATCAAGGAGTAAACTAAACCTTATATTCTAATCTATATATACCTTATCCTCACTACCAAATTTAGTAAATTAAATCTAAATTCCCCCTCCACAAAAATTGTTCAAAATCAATCAACTTAATAAGGAATGATAAACATTGTCCAATTTACTAAACTCTAACATTAAATTCACATGATTCCGATTCCTGTGAATACTTTTAAGACTCAACCTTTTATACTTATTATTAATACCATGTTCCATAATATCCACATTCACAAAATCAAAAGAGTGTAAAATCTTTAGACAATACTCCTTTAAACCGGAAGTAATATGCGAGCTACACAAACTATATTTATTTTCAAAAAATTCTCTTTTTTAAATGTCTACCTGTTTGTCCAATATAGTATTTATTACAATCCGTACAGTTTATTTTATAAACAACTCCTGATTTTAAACATAAATCATCCTTATTCTTGCAATTATTAACCAACCTACTCAAATTATTGCTATTTTTAAAGAAAATTTGAATGTTATATTTCCGAAAATTTCTTTTAATTCTTTCAGATAATCCTCTAACATATGGTAAGGCAATAATTTTGCCTCTGTTAATATCAACTCGTGCATTATGTCTATTTTCGGTATTATCAATGCCAAACAATCTCTCAGCAATTAATCTATTAATAAATTCAATTGGATAACCATTATTAATGAATGTTTCTCAACCAGGAGTTTGAATGCGAGAATAATTATAGAACGAAGACATGGCTCGCGCTGCCACTGGTTCGTACATAGTTACCTTACGTTTTAAACAAGGTAAATAAATGCTAGGAGAGTCTCTAATTGAAACTTTAAAGCAATTAAATGCGCTATTAAACAAATTTAAAAGACACTTTTAATTTTTAAGTTAATTATTCAACACTCACCGAGGTTAGGCTATGCTACAGGTCCGAAGTCTACAATATTTTAGACAGAATATTTGATTTGCCGCACCAAGCGATTCTTAAAGATACAAATATGACTACTAAACTTTGAGTCATATTCTACGGATCGACAAAATTGACCTCAGGAACGTCATTGAATGGCCTTTTAATGGTTGGTAATAGATACAAAAATATATACTACTATGTACAAATATGAGTAAGACTTTTCAATTCAAACTTCCCACTTTGGTGAGAAGTTAATGTCAAGAGCAAGTGTTCTTGATTGGCACAAATTGTTCAACGAAGGTCGAGAACGCGTTGAAGACGAACCACATCAAAGACGACTAAGAACACCTACTGATGAACTACACATCGACAAAATCAAAGAATTAGTTCTGCAAAATCATCGATTGACTACTAGAGCACTTGCTGATATTGTTGGAATTTAATATGGGCCAGTCAACACCATTTGGAAAGACATTTTGTGCCTGTAAAGAGTAAAATCTGGATTGGTGTCAAAAACACTCAATTTTTTGGAAAAACAGCATCACATGGAGGTCTGCGAAACAGTGCTTTCGGAATATTAAGACAAGATGGAACGCATAAAAACTGGAGATGACACTTGTGTCTACGCTTACGATCCAGAAACAAATTGAGCGAATATTGTTCCAAAGGAAAGCGGAGAACGAAAAAATCACGCCAAAGTCACCCAAAAATCAAGGTTATGCTCACGGTTTTCTTCGATTATCGGGGTGTGGTGTATTATGAATTCCTTCCAACAATTCAAACGGTTAACAAAGAATATTATTTGAGTGTTATGCGTCGTTTGTGTGACGCTATTCGTCTCAAAAGGTCAGATTTATGGAAAGAGAACTATTGGCTTTTACATCACAATAATGCACCAGCTCACGCTGCATTGATTTTACGTGCAAATTTCGCCAAAAATTTAACTAATATCCTTCCGCAACCATCGCACTCGCCTGATTTAACATCGTGTACTTCTGGCTGTTGAACAAACTCAAAAGACCACTTCGGAGACACGGTTTTGATTCGATTGAAGAAATAAAAGCCGAATCGAAGAAGGAACTGATGGCCATTCCGGAATACGAGTATCAAAAATATTTTGAAAATTGGAAAAGGCGTTGGCATAGTTGTATTGCATCGGAGGGGGGAGGAGCTTATTTTGAAGGAGACGAATTAGATTATGAAGAGTAAATAAAGATTTTAAAAGTTATAAATAAAGGTTTACTCATACTTGTATACAGTAGTACATTCGGTCGGTTAATAAACACATCAATGTTAAATATTATTTATTGTGCGCAAAATCACGCGTAGCACAATTAAAATCTGTCTCTATCCAACGACTAGAATTATGTGCTGCATCTTTACTAGCAAAATTATATAAGTAAAAAACATTATATATATATATATATATATATATATATATATATATATAATGTTATACAATTGAATTGTACTTCTGTCGACTGCCCATATACAAATTAATAAATATTTTTTATTGGTCTTACAGTCCAATCAATTTCAACCAAAAATAAAATAAAATAAAAATAAAAATAAAAATAAAATAAAAATAAAAATAAAAATAAAATAAAAATAAAAACTAAAAAATAAAAAATAAAAATTAAAAATAAAAATTAAATTAAAAATTAAATTAAAATGATAATGACAGTCAGACTGTCCTTGTTTATATTCACCCCCGTAGACTAATCTGAAAATAAAATATTAGCTGAAAAAATTCTTTGTTAGTAAAGTGCAGTCTGACTGTCCCCAACACCCTTACCTAATTGAAGACTTGTCCAACGTTTCGAGCTCGCTACGGCTCCTCATCAGGGACTAATCTAAACCTTATATTCTAATCTATATATACTCATCCCCACCACCAAATTTCGTAAATTAAATATAAATTCCCCCTCTACACAAATTGTCCAAAACCAATCAATTTAATAAGGAATGATAAACACTGTCCAATCTACCAGACTCTAACATTAAATTCACATTATTTCGATTCTTGGAAATGTGAATACTTTCAAGACTCTCCCGTTTATACTTATTATTAATACCATATTCCAAAATATCCACATTCACAAAATCAAAAGAATGTAAAAACTTTAAACAATGCTCTTTTAAACCAGAAGTAATATGTGAGCTACGTAAACTATATTTATGCTCATAAATTCTCTTTTTTAAATATCTACCTGTTTGTCCAATATAGTATTTATCACAATCCATGCAATTAATCTTGTAAACAACTCCTGATTTTAAGCATAAATCATCCTTATCTTTGCAATTATTAAACAATCTACTTAAATTATTGCGATTTTTAAAGAAAATTTGAATGTTATATTTCCGAAAATTTCTTTTTATTCTTTCAGATAATCCTCGAACATATGGTAAGACAATAATTTTGCCTCCGTTAAAATCAATTCCTGCACTATGTCTATTTTCGGTATTATAAATTTCAAACAATCTCTCAGCAATCAATCTATTAATAAATTGAATTGGATAGCCATTATTAATAAAAGTCTCTCTTACTATCTGTAAATTATTTTGTCTAAAATCTTTATGTGACAATTTAATTGCTCTGTCAATGACACCCCTCAATGCCCCAATTTTGTTTCCGAATTGGTGGTGTGAATTAAAATCTAAAAACCTACCTGACCAAGTAGGCTTTCTGTACCAATTAAGTTTTACCTTATTATTACTACATCTAATCACATTAACGTCCAAAAAACTTAACTGACTATTTACTTCAACCTCCCTTGTAAATTTAATTCTGTCATGTACAGAATTGAAAACATCCACCATTTCATCCACAAAAACTTCTGGAACAATTGTAAAGATATCATCAACATATCTCTTAAATATCATTGGTTCAAAAAGCAATTTTGACAAGGCTATACTTTCCAACTTTTCCATAACTAAATTAGCTATAACCGGTGACAAAGGCGACCCCATTGGACATCCGTATTTTTGTTCATAAAATTTATTATCAAATGAAAAAATTGTGTTATTAAAAACCAAATTAATTGCTTTAATAAATTCATTCATTGTCAATTTTGTATGCAAATTAATTTCATTCCACTTTTCCTGTATAATATCATTTAACAACTCTAAAGGTACATTTGTAAACAAAGATACTACATCCAATGAAATCATCTTGTAGTTTTTCGGAATAACAATATCTTTCATTTCATTGTAAAAACACCAACTATCCTTAATGTAAGAACTAGTTCTTCCAACTATCTTAACCAATATATTAGACAAAAATCTAGCAATATTATAAGTTGGGAAACCTATGGAAGATATTATTATTCTAAATGTCAGATTTTCTTTATGAATCTTGGGAAGCCCATAACATTTTGCCACAGTTCCATTTTCACATTTTAAATACTTATATGTAGTATCATTTATATATTCATTTCTTTTCCAATTATTTAATAACTCTTTCAAATTATTTTGTAGCTTAATGATATGTGGATTACCAATCTTCAAATAAGTACTATCATCATTTAATATATTATTTATACAATTTATGTAATCAATTTTATTGGAAGCTACAGTTACATTACCTTTGTCGGCCTTTTGGAAGATTATATTAGGGTTATTTTTCAAAAAATTCTTCGCGGTAATCAAATCATGTATAAAATTACTATTTAAAAAATTATCAAATTTATTTTCTCTTTTAAAATTACTAATGACATTAACCAAAGATGCCCTACATTCCTTTTTTACTTCATCATTTAAACCAAAAAGATTACTTTCAACCTCCGCGATGATTTCTTTGATCGGGAGATTACTTTTACAATATAATATTCCATGTTTGGCACCTTTAGACATGATGTTTATTACTTCATTTGGTATCTCCTTGTCAGTTAGATTCCTAAACCAATTTTTATTGTTTGCATTGTTAAATTGATAGCTTTGAAATTGTTTTTTATTTCTTAAACATTCAAATTTCCTTTTTAGTGTTTGTCTATTAATATATTTTGTCTTAATAAAATGTTTGTTTTGACCAAGAAAAAATTCATGTAATTCATTTCTTTCTATATTTTGATATAAATAATGTTTAATCTTTAATAAATATCTATTTAAGGAATGAATCTGAATATGTAAATCTCTAATTTCTAAATTAAGTAATTTATTTTTGAAAAAGAAAATATTTTTCTTTAGATCATAACAAACATTATTACTATAAACCTGCAAAAAATATTCATCATGAAATCTATTATTAATGTGTACCGGAAATATATTTGATTTCTTGCATCTAATAAGGAATGTAAGTTTTTCTTTAAGAATTACAACTTTTAAATTCATTTTAATCCATTTTGAACAATAATCTTTAATAGTACTACCATATTTACAATAAATTTCTCTAAAATAAATCATGACATACCCCTTAATTTAAGTTAAATAGACCTTCTATTTTAAAACAATTGAATTGTACTTCTGTCGACTGCCCATATACAAATTAATAAATATTTTTTATTGGTCTTACAGTCCAATCAATTTCAACCAAAAATAAAATAAAATAAAAATAAAATAAAAATAAATAAAAATAAAATAAAAATAAATAAAATAAAAACTAAAAAATAAAAAATAAAAATTAAAAATAAAAATTAAATTAAAAATTAAATTAAAATGATAATGACAGTCAGACTGTCCTTGTTTATATTCACCCCCGTAGACTAATCTGAAAATAAAATATTAGCTGAAAAAATTCTTTGTTAGTAAAGTGCAGTCTGACTGTCCCCAACACCCTTACCTAATTGAAGACTTGTCCAACGTTTCGAGCTCGCTACGGCTCCTCATCAGGGACTAATCTAAACCTTATATTCTAATCTATATATACTCATCCCCACCACCAAATTTCGTAAATTAAATATAAATTCCCCCTCTACACAAATTGTCCAAAACCAATCAATTTAATAAGGAATGATAAACACTGTCCAATCTACCAGACTCTAACATTAAATTCACATTATTTCGATTCTTGGAAATGTGAATACTTTCAAGACTCTCCCGTTTATACTTATTATTAATACCATATTCCAAAATATCCACATTCACAAAATCAAAAGAATGTAAAAACTTTAAACAATGCTCTTTTAAACCAGAAGTAATATGTGAGCTACGTAAACTATATTTATGCTCATAAATTCTCTTTTTTAAATATCTACCTGTTTGTCCAATATAGTATTTATCACAATCCATGCAATTAATCTTGTAAACAACTCCTGATTTTAAGCATAAATCATCCTTATCTTTGCAATTATTAAACAATCTACTTAAATTATTGCGATTTTTAAAGAAAATTTGAATGTTATATTTCCGAAAATTTCTTTTTATTCTTTCAGATAATCCTCGAACATATGGTAAGACAATAATTTTGCCTCCGTTAAAATCAATTCCTGCACTATGTCTATTTTCGGTATTATAAATTTCAAACAATCTCTCAGCAATCAATCTATTAATAAATTGAATTGGATAGCCATTATTAATAAAAGTCTCTCTTACTATCTGTAAATTATTTTGTCTAAAATCTTTATGTGACAATTTAATTGCTCTGTCAATGACACCCCTCAATGCCCCAATTTTGTTTCCGAATTGGTGGTGTGAATTAAAATCTAAAAACCTACCTGACCAAGTAGGCTTTCTGTACCAATTAAGTTTTACCTTATTATTACTACATCTAATCACATTAACGTCCAAAAAACTTAACTGACTATTTACTTCAACCTCCCTTGTAAATTTAATTCTGTCATGTACAGAATTGAAAACATCCACCATTTCATCCACAAAAACTTCTGGAACAATTGTAAAGATATCATCAACATATCTCTTAAATATCATTGGTTCAAAAAGCAATTTTGACAAGGCTATACTTTCCAACTTTTCCATAACTAAATTAGCTATAACCGGTGACAAAGGCGACCCCATTGGACATCCGTATTTTTGTTCATAAAATTTATTATCAAATGAAAAAATTGTGTTATTAAAAACCAAATTAATTGCTTTAATAAATTCATTCATTGTCAATTTTGTATGCAAATTAATTTCATTCCACTTTTCCTGTATAATATCATTTAACAACTCTAAAGGTACATTTGTAAACAAAGATACTACATCCAATGAAATCATCTTGTAGTTTTTCGGAATAACAATATCTTTCATTTCATTGTAAAAACACCAACTATCCTTAATGTAAGAACTAGTTCTTCCAACTATCTTAACCAATATATTAGACAAAAATCTAGCAATATTATAAGTTGGGAAACCTATGGAAGATATTATTATTCTAAATGTCAGATTTTCTTTATGAATCTTGGGAAGCCCATAACATTTTGCCACAGTTCCATTTTCACATTTTAAATACTTATATGTAGTATCATTTATATATTCATTTCTTTTCCAATTATTTAATAACTCTTTCAAATTATTTTGTAGCTTAATGATATGTGGATTACCAATCTTCAAATAAGTACTATCATCATTTAATATATTATTTATACAATTTATGTAATCAATTTTATTGGAAGCTACAGTTACATTACCTTTGTCGGCCTTTTGGAAGATTATATTAGGGTTATTTTTCAAAAAATTCTTCGCGGTAATCAAATCATGTATAAAATTACTATTTAAAAAATTATCAAATTTATTTTCTCTTTTAAAATTACTAATGACATTAACCAAAGATGCCCTACATTCCTTTTTTACTTCATCATTTAAACCAAAAAGATTACTTTCAACCTCCGCGATGATTTCTTTGATCGGGAGATTACTTTTACAATATAATATTCCATGTTTGGCACCATATAATATTCAGATTCATTCCTTAAATAGATATTTATTAAAGATTAAACATTATTTATATCAAAATATAGAAAGAAATGAATTACATGAATTTTTTCTTGGTCAAAACAAACATTTTATTAAGACAAAATATATTAATAGACAAACACTAAAAAGGAAATTTGAATGTTTAAGAAATAAAAAACAATTTCAAAGCTATCAATTTAACAATGCAAACAATAAAAATTGGTTTAGGAATCTAACTGACAAGGAGATACCAAATGAAGTAATAAACATCATGTCTAAAGGTGCCAAACATGGAATATTATATTGTAAAAGTAATCTCCCGATCAAAGAAATCATCGCGGAGGTTGAAAGTAATCTTTTTGGTTTAAATGATGAAGTAAAAAAGGAATGTAGGGCATCTTTGGTTAATGTCATTAGTAATTTTAAAAGAGAAAATAAATTTGATAATTTTTTAAATAGTAATTTTATACATGATTTGATTACCGCGAAGAATTTTTTGAAAAATAACCCTAATATAATCTTCCAAAAGGCCGACAAAGGTAATGTAACTGTAGCTTCCAATAAAATTGATTACATAAATTGTATAAATAATATATTAAATGATGATAGTACTTATTTGAAGATTGGTAATCCACATATCATTAAGCTACAAAATAATTTGAAAGAGTTATTAAATAATTGGAAAAGAAATGAATATATAAATGATACTACATATAAGTATTTAAAATGTGAAAATGGAACTGTGGCAAAATGTTATGGGCTTCCCAAGATTCATAAAGAAAATCTGACATTTAGAATAATAATATCTTCCATAGGTTTCCCAACTTATAATATTGCTAGATTTTTGTCTAATATATTGGTTAAGATAGTTGGAAGAACTAGTTCTTACATTAAGGATAGTTGGTGTTTTTACAATGAAATGAAAGATATTGTTATTCCGAAAAACTACAAGATGATTTCATTGGATGTAGTATCTTTGTTTACAAATGTACCTTTAGAGTTGTTAAATGATATTATACAGGAAAAGTGGAATGAAATTAATTTGCATACAAAATTGACAATGAATGAATTTATTAAAGCAATTAATTTGGTTTTTAATAACACAATTTTTTCATTTGATAATAAATTTTATGAACAAAAATACGGATGTCCAATGGGGTCGCCTTTGTCACCGGTTATAGCTAATTTAGTTATGGAAAAGTTGGAAAGTATAGCCTTGTCAAAATTGCTTTTTGAACCAATGATATTTAAGAGATATGTTGATGATATCTTTACAATTGTTCCAGAAGTTTTTGTGGATGAAATGGTGGATGTTTTCAATTCTGTACATGACAGAATTAAATTTACAAGGGAGGTTGAAGTAAATAGTCAGTTAAGTTTTTTGGACGTTAATGTGATTAGATGTAGTAATAATAAGGTAAAACTTAATTGGTACAGAAAGCCTACTTGGTCAGGTAGGTTTTTAGATTTTAATTCACACCACCAATTCGGAAACAAAATTGGGGCATTGAGGGGTGTCATTGACAGAGCAATTAAATTGTCACATAAAGATTTTAGACAAAATAATTTACAGATAGTAAGAGAGACTTTTATTAATAATGGCTATCCAATTCAATTTATTAATAGATTGATTGCTGAGAGATTGTTTGAAATTTATAATACCGAAAATAGACATAGTGCAGGAATTGATTTTAACGGAGGCAAAATTATTGTCTTACCATATGTTCGAGGATTATCTGAAAGAATAAAAAGAAATTTTCGGAAATATAACATTCAAATTTTCTTTAAAAATCGCAATAATTTAAGTAGATTGTTTAATAATTGCAAAGATAAGGATGATTTATGCTTAAAATCAGGAGTTGTTTACAAGATTAATTGCATGGATTGTGATAAATACTATATTGGACAAACAGGTAGATATTTAAAAAAGAGAATTTATGAGCATAAATATAGTTTACGTAGCTCACATATTACTTCTGGTTTAAAAGAGCATTGTTTAAAGTTTTTACATTCTTTTGATTTTGTGAATGTGGATATTTTGGAATATGGTATTAATAATAAGTATAAACGGGAGAGTCTTGAAAGTATTCACATTTCCAAGAATCGAAATAATGTGAATTTAATGTTAGAGTCTGGTAGATTGGACAGTGTTTATCATTCCTTATTAAATTGATTGGTTTTGGACAATTTGTGTAGAGGGGGAATTTATATTTAATTTACGAAATTTGGTGGTGGGGATGAGTATATATAGATTAGAATATAAGGTTTAGATTAGTCCCTGATGAGGAGCCGTAGCGAGCTCGAAACGTTGGACAAGTCTTCAATTAGGTAAGGGTGTTGGGGACAGTCAGACTGCACTTTACTAACAAAGAATTTTTTCAGCTAATATTTTATTTTCAGATTAGTCTACGGGGGTGAATATAAACAAGGACAGTCTGACTGTCATTATCATTTTAATTTAATTTTTAATTTAATTTTTATTTTTAATTTTTATTTTTTATTTTTTAGTTTTTATTTTATTTTATTTTTATTTTATTTTTATTTTATTTTTATTTTTATTTTATTTTATTTTTGGTTGAAATTGATTGGACTGTAAGACCAATAAAAAATATTTATTAATTTGTATATGGGCAGTCGACAGAAGTACAATTCAATTGTTTTAAAATAGAAGGTCTATTTAACTTAAATTAAGGGGTATGTCATGATTTATTTTAGAGAAATTTATTGTAAATATGGTAGTACTATTAAAGATTATTGTTCAAAATGGATTAAAATGAATTTAAAAGTTGTAATTCTTAAAGAAAAACTTACATTCCTTATTAGATGCAAGAAATCAAATATATTTCCGGTACACATTAATAATAGATTTCATGATGAATATTTTTTGCAGGTTTATAGTAATAATGTTTGTTATGATCTAAAGAAAAATATTTTCTTTTTCAAAAATAAATTACTTAATTTAGAAATTAGAGATTTACATATTCAGATTCATTCCTTAAATAGATATTTATTAAAGATTAAACATTATTTATATCAAAATATAGAAAGAAATGAATTACATGAATTTTTTCTTGGTCAAAACAAACATTTTATTAAGACAAAATATATTAATAGACAAACACTAAAAAGGAAATTTGAATGTTTAAGAAATAAAAAACAATTTCAAAGCTATCAATTTAACAATGCAAACAATAAAAATTGGTTTAGGAATCTAACTGACAAGGAGATACCAAATGAAGTAATAAACATCATGTCTAAAGGTGCCAAACATGGAATATTATATTGTAAAAGTAATCTCCCGATCAAAGAAATCATCGCGGAGGTTGAAAGTAATCTTTTTGGTTTAAATGATGAAGTAAAAAAGGAATGTAGGGCATCTTTGGTTAATGTCATTAGTAATTTTAAAAGAGAAAATAAATTTGATAATTTTTTAAATAGTAATTTTATACATGATTTGATTACCGCGAAGAATTTTTTGAAAAATAACCCTAATATAATCTTCCAAAAGGCCGACAAAGGTAATGTAACTGTAGCTTCCAATAAAATTGATTACATAAATTGTATAAATAATATATTAAATGATGATAGTACTTATTTGAAGATTGGTAATCCACATATCATTAAGCTACAAAATAATTTGAAAGAGTTATTAAATAATTGGAAAAGAAATGAATATATAAATGATACTACATATAAGTATTTAAAATGTGAAAATGGAACTGTGGCAAAATGTTATGGGCTTCCCAAGATTCATAAAGAAAATCTGACATTTAGAATAATAATATCTTCCATAGGTTTCCCAACTTATAATATTGCTAGATTTTTGTCTAATATATTGGTTAAGATAGTTGGAAGAACTAGTTCTTACATTAAGGATAGTTGGTGTTTTTACAATGAAATGAAAGATATTGTTATTCCGAAAAACTACAAGATGATTTCATTGGATGTAGTATCTTTGTTTACAAATGTACCTTTAGAGTTGTTAAATGATATTATACAGGAAAAGTGGAATGAAATTAATTTGCATACAAAATTGACAATGAATGAATTTATTAAAGCAATTAATTTGGTTTTTAATAACACAATTTTTTCATTTGATAATAAATTTTATGAACAAAAATACGGATGTCCAATGGGGTCGCCTTTGTCACCGGTTATAGCTAATTTAGTTATGGAAAAGTTGGAAAGTATAGCCTTGTCAAAATTGCTTTTTGAACCAATGATATTTAAGAGATATGTTGATGATATCTTTACAATTGTTCCAGAAGTTTTTGTGGATGAAATGGTGGATGTTTTCAATTCTGTACATGACAGAATTAAATTTACAAGGGAGGTTGAAGTAAATAGTCAGTTAAGTTTTTTGGACGTTAATGTGATTAGATGTAGTAATAATAAGGTAAAACTTAATTGGTACAGAAAGCCTACTTGGTCAGGTAGGTTTTTAGATTTTAATTCACACCACCAATTCGGAAACAAAATTGGGGCATTGAGGGGTGTCATTGACAGAGCAATTAAATTGTCACATAAAGATTTTAGACAAAATAATTTACAGATAGTAAGAGAGACTTTTATTAATAATGGCTATCCAATTCAATTTATTAATAGATTGATTGCTGAGAGATTGTTTGAAATTTATAATACCGAAAATAGACATAGTGCAGGAATTGATTTTAACGGAGGCAAAATTATTGTCTTACCATATGTTCGAGGATTATCTGAAAGAATAAAAAGAAATTTTCGGAAATATAACATTCAAATTTTCTTTAAAAATCGCAATAATTTAAGTAGATTGTTTAATAATTGCAAAGATAAGGATGATTTATGCTTAAAATCAGGAGTTGTTTACAAGATTAATTGCATGGATTGTGATAAATACTATATTGGACAAACAGGTAGATATTTAAAAAAGAGAATTTATGAGCATAAATATAGTTTACGTAGCTCACATATTACTTCTGGTTTAAAAGAGCATTGTTTAAAGTTTTTACATTCTTTTGATTTTGTGAATGTGGATATTTTGGAATATGGTATTAATAATAAGTATAAACGGGAGAGTCTTGAAAGTATTCACATTTCCAAGAATCGAAATAATGTGAATTTAATGTTAGAGTCTGGTAGATTGGACAGTGTTTATCATTCCTTATTAAATTGATTGGTTTTGGACAATTTGTGTAGAGGGGGAATTTATATTTAATTTACGAAATTTGGTGGTGGGGATGAGTATATATAGATTAGAATATAAGGTTTAGATTAGTCCCTGATGAGGAGCCGTAGCGAGCTCGAAACGTTGGACAAGTCTTCAATTAGGTAAGGGTGTTGGGGACAGTCAGACTGCACTTTACTAACAAAGAATTTTTTCAGCTAATATTTTATTTTCAGATTAGTCTACGGGGGTGAATATAAACAAGGACAGTCTGACTGTCATTATCATTTTAATTTAATTTTTAATTTAATTTTTATTTTTAATTTTTATTTTTTATTTTTTAGTTTTTATTTTTATTTTATTTTTATTTTTATTTTTATTTTATTTTTATTTTTATTTTTATTTTATTTTATTTTTGGTTGAAATTGATTGGACTGTAAGACCAATAAAAAATATTTATTAATTAATGTTATACAAGTAAAAAATTGCAAATAGCATAACAGATATTAAAATAAAATTGACACATAAAAAAATATACTATATTCTATGTTAGCAAAGGACAACCTTATTTTCCCCACCACCTTAAATTTTAATCTTCCTTCGATTCACAACAGTTTAGTCATTGAATATGAACCGTAATGGTTTGAAACGTTGGGCAGCGAAGAAACATTTAAATTTATGGTAGTGGGCACAGTCAAGTTGTCCTCCGCTAACATAGAATAAAGTTTATTTTTATTATTCTTAATCTTTAATCTAATCTAATTTATTATTATTCTAATTAATTATAGTAGTAATTTCTATTTCAGTTTCTTTGAGATTATAAACAAGGACAGTCTGACTGTCATTATTTTAGTATAATATTATACTACATTTTTATATTATACCACATATAAAAACTGTAATAGTGATAAAAATATTTATTGATGCACCTCTATATAGTAGACGAAATACTGCTATGCGTGTCTACTTCTTACGAAGAATAAAATTGACAAGTCAATTGTCCTTCGAAAATCGTTAGTGTCCCATTTCCTTTATATAAACAGCTTTTAATATTAAAGAATGTAATGAAAGTTAAAATATCGGTTTGAAGTTATTGAAACGGCTTCGTCCGATTAATTTCGAGTGTAGTGTACACCACTCAATCAGAGTCGGCATTGGCGACGTTATTATGGTCACCGATGTTTCTTTTCTAACAAGTCGCAAATGATGGTCACATTCTAGAAGTATACGTTGGATCAGATCACCACTTTCGTGCAGTCAGTCAAGACAAAGAACGGCGACTTCATGAGGCTTGTCAGCGCGGTTGAACATTTACCAGTGCTTGGTCCACCAAATGAGCCTTACTGGCCCTGAAGAACATGACGGCAGATGGTACTTCGGTTTTTATTTTATGACTCTTTTTGTTTTTTATTTATCTTCTAGTGATATTGATCTTTTAAATATTATTTATCAAACAGTGAATAATACTCACAAGCTTGTCAGGCTTTGCTTCAAGATTCGTTTTATATTCTATGATTGAACAGTTCATCGTTCCGGCAATGAGATAGGCGGCAATGTTAGTAGTTTCTATACTTTCTTTAACACACAATTTGGAGGACCCCTTTTCGATTCTTCATTTCCCGCATGATTTACTGATTGAGTTTATCACACTTCCGTGTTTATGTTGCGTACTTTTCGCTCTATTTTCATAGGACTTCGACACAGCGCAACAAATGCAGAGAGTGCATTCTCTTCCGCGCGCACAAGCCCATCCCTCTCTAGTATACGGAGTCACAAGGACGATGAATGAATGCCACAAGTCAGTCGAGAATCATCAACTGAAGCAGAAAAACTCTTTCCTGCCGGCCTTATTGAAAATCAAGGACCAAAGGACCGCCGAGAATGAAGATCGAACGTCAACATCGACGGAGCTCTGTAGCTGTATATATTATATATATATATATATATATGTGTGTGTGTGTGTGTGTGTGTGTGTGTGTGTGTGTGTGTGTGTGTGTGTGTGTGTGTGTGTGTGTGTGTGTGTGTGTGTGTGTGTGTGTGTGTGTGTATTGTGACGAGTGTCACAAGACGCCTGCGCCGACTTATCCAGAGAGAATGAAGACGACACAGGCGCCATCCCACGACGAGGAAAACCTCAAGGCGCTCGCGAGCGCCGTCGCGCCTTGTGCTCGACACCGTTTCCCGTCCGCTCTACGAGCCACGCATGGTCGTCTGCTGAGGGACGGCGAGGTTGTGTCACCTAACCAATGCCACCGCATGGACTGGAGTGCCGAGACGCACTCACGCAAGAAAAGGAAAATAATAATAGATAATAATAAAGATGAAGTGAAATCAATGATTAAGTTAACTTATGAGGTAAGTGAAAAAAAAACAAAGAAAAGAAAACAATGAATATCAAGACAAAAAAATAAATAAAACTATGAACAGTTGATAACGCTATAAAAAAATTAATAGAGAAACTAAACAATAATAATGAAAATTTCAAATCTAGACAGTCAAAAAAAGTGAAATAACAGTGACTATAAACAATTCACGGGTATAATAATCGAAATTAATCAATCTAAAACAAAACAAATAAACTAATAAAATTAATGAAATAAACAACTATAAATAAGGTAGATAATATCACAAAGATAATGAATTATTTGAAATGTATCATGAACCGAAAACAACCAAAACCATTGTAAAATCAAATCAAGATAATAAGGCTAATGTTAAGAATAAAGGTAAGGAAATTGGTGGAACATTTTACATAATATTAAAGATACTGTATAGATAGTAGACATCATAAACTGAAAAGCTGAAAGAAAATAATAGTTCAGTTAAGAAAAAATTTAGAAAAGTGTATAGTGAAAATAAAAATTTCAGAATAACATTGGAATATGGGATGATGATGATGTATTTAAACAAGGATGACTGTATAGATTGTTTCTATAAAATAATGGCAAATTATTCAGGTTCAATAATAAACTAGTATGTAAGATTGTACGTAAAATAAAGTAGTATGTAAGATTGTATGTGAATTATTCTAGGAGATAAGATTATAAGCTGCTCGAGGAAATGCGGTACAAAAATAGAAAAAATTTTAATTTAATTTGAGATTTTGCCTTATATTTATATTTCATTATTAGATTATGTAAAACTTAGGATTGAGAGTACCTATCACAGTGATAGCGAGGCGTAGGAAAATTATCATTTAGTATATTAATGTTGGAAAGCGTACTTTGATGGTAATTCTAAATTTTATATCAATTCGTGATAGCCACACTGTTCCTGCAAAGGCTTATCGAATCAGAAAAAAAATCAATGAAAGAATTTTTTTTATCTTATATGAATTAAATTTGACATTATATTGATTGTAATTATCAGGTATGTGAATAAGTCTTTCCCGTTTTTTTTTTCAAATTTTGAGCCTTTATTGTGAAAAAATGGTTACAAATGAATTATTGAAAGTATTGGCCATCGCTAGCTACGTGCGTCATCGATCTGAAGAGATGGTAATCAGTCGGAGCAACGTCTGGACTATACGGCGGGTAGGGTAGGACTTCCCATTTGAGCGTTTCTAAGTATGTTTTCACCGGCGGTGCAACATGTGGGCGAGCATTGCCATGTTGCAAAATAACTTTGTCGTGCCTGTCGGATAACAACATAAGTTTCATATTCTTCTTAGTAAAATATAAAATTTGTTTGTTTAAAGTTATCCTTATCATGATCAATCATACGAATTTTTTTTGCTTGATATTTTTAATTCATAGTTTAAGCTAAAAATGAAATTATCCGTGGTTTCTTCTTTAAGCCACATAATCACATACGATCGCGTGTATGTTACGTATTGCATAAAGAAGAGTGTGCTCATAAACGTAATCGGCACACTTACTGTTATCTTATTGAATTTAGATTTCTTCTTTTTTCTCGACGTTGGATTGGTTATAATTACTTAGTGTCAAACGTATTATTCACTTTGCGAGTTCCGTCAGCGGCCGTCGTACCTCCCCCCCTTGCCCCGTCCTTTTTCCCCGGCGAACTGAGAGACGCGCTGCGAACACACTCCGCTATCGGCCGTCGAGAGAAGAATTTGAAGGGAGTAAACCCAGGAAAAGAGAAAGGGAAAGGTGAGCTCCAAGAGAGAGAAATCGGGAGAAAGAAGAAAGTAGTACAGAGAGAGAGAGAGACAGAGGGGTGGCGAAAATATTTGGATCCAGCAGGAGGTAAACGAAGAGTCGGAGGAGAAGTGAGAGCGGGCGAGCTACCGGCGTGGACCCAGAAGAGGAGTGCCAAAGAACGCGGACGGTGGTTGCTCAACAGACGCACCTTCTTCCGCACAGGGCCCGTCATCGGCACCTGACCCCCCCCCCCTCCAATTATCGACGACGTGGTGAGTGTGCGCCTCACGGCGACGGGTTGTGCCGACTCCGCTCGGTGCCCTACCGTACATGTGCGGGGCTACCCTGTGCCCCTTTTCCTTTCCGTCCCCTTAACCCCCACCCCCTCGGTCTAGTGCGCCAGTTCGCTGACCGCCGTCGAAATGCGCCGGGTACGCGGAGTGAGAGTAGTGGAGGCGTATAGTCGGGTAATGGTGTGCATGTGTGCCATAATTTGAATTATCCCGAATCCTCCTTTCAGATTGTTGGGACACCCCCAGTGAGACCGTAGTAATCCAAGTAAGCGAGGAGAGAGAAAATTCAGTTGTGAACGTGAATCCACCCCCAAGTGGGAGTGACTTTCGATCGGGTTCTTGGCATCGCAAATGGCGCCCAACATGGGGCCCGGCCGGTCTGCAACGGGAAAGTGAGATTCTCGCCACGTAGTGCGAGCATCTTGGCCACTGTCGGTGTACGACCGCGTGCAGCGGAAACGACTATTGGCGCGGTATATCGTGCGGGCGGATGTACGCGACGACGACCACGTTTCCTTCTTCTCCACAACATAAGAGGAGATTTCTTTTTTCTTAATCGCCAATTATTTCGAATTTCAAAGTTTTACATCAAATAATGACAAATTAATGCAACTCGTATGCATATATAAGGAGGCAAAACGTATTAAGAAACGATTGAGATAATGCGAAATGATATTCAATAAACATATTATAGGCATTATAAAAATCAAAGTAAAATCGCGACCGTAACTCAGGTATTAAAAAAAAAAAGATTAGTGTTTGCTCCAATTTGTAAATATATATTATTTAGTACTTAATTATTTTATGAAAATTTTAGGTATATTCAAGAATTATATTATTATAGTTGAAATGCAAGAATTTGCAAAAATAGAATTCAAAACAGTCAAATTTAGCTTGTTAATTTCTGTAGAAATTTATTTTTACAATACTTCTGTAATCAAATTAAATTTTTTTCTTTTCATTTCTATTATTTGAAATATTTCGTTGTTTTTTATTTCTCTATTTAAACAGTTTGAAATTATTCAATATTTGATTAAATTATTTTCCTGATAAATTTATCATTTATCATATTTGTGATTTAAATACCAAAAGGAAACATTTGCTCATCATTTTCCTCGTTAGTTTTTTGTTATACTTGTCAAAATAGACATTGTATTGAAACTTCAAAATCTTTATATTGATTAAGGATCAATTACCTGTTTGTAAAGGAATAAAAATTTATATTAGGTAAGAAACAGTGATCTTATTTTCAAGAGATATGGGAAAAAAATTATCTATCTATTTTAGGATATTGCACCTATGATCTTATCGAATACATTTTAAAGGAAACCATTTTAAGATAAGCGAACATATGAAAAATGATAATAAACAATAGTAATAGATAGTTAATAAAAAAATAGTATTCCATTTGTTGCTTCTTCAAGAGTATACACCAATATTTAATGTTGCAGTAAATAAATTAATCAGGTAAACATTCAATAAATGTCAGTATTGTCAATTCAAATAAATAATTCATAAATAAACTACCTTCATATACTCAAAGAAAAATTCACAGAAAAAATTAGGTATGTACAATTTGTGCTAATTTATAAAAGCACAATTTTTCGAAATTAGAATACTTATTTTATTTCAATTTATATATATGTAAACACATAAGTCCAATATCATATTATTTTTTTTTGTTCTTAAGGACGAATTTACAATTAACGCATTTATATATTAAACAACATAAAATTATTATTGCAAAAAAAATGACGAAAAGTCACACTAATATATCTTAGCTTAATAAATAATAATGTTCTCTAACCAAGCTACAAATTACGATCTTATAATTTTTTTAAGTGCCATAAAAATTTATTTATACTATGGTTAAAGGAGTTCAACCTGATGTAATTGAATCAAAGGTAAAATAGTTTAATGTGTAAATTAGATTAAATGCAATTTCAAGATTAATAACGCGGTTTACTTGTATAAAATTTGACCATATATTAAGTGAATCTTAATAGGCATTAAATTATAATTTTAAGTATTTCTTCATAGATTCTTAATAGATTCTTAAATTCTTAAATATTATATGATTTTTTTCGAGGTTTCTACTTTAGTATAGAAAGATAGAGAATTTACTAATTTGCTTCACCTAGTCTAATCGTACATATTATCATCATAGCCAAAATAAGAGTTATTATCATAATCAATTTATTATTAAATTTATGTATTTAAATATTTTATTTTTATTTTTTTTTGCTTTGATTGTTAAAGTTCAAATAATTATCATTTGTAACCGATTCTTATTCAATAGCTTATGATTTAAGTAATAGCTTAGTTAGATTTTTTTGTTTGGATCTAACACTTTAAACAAAAAAATATTTAATTTTTTTTAAAATTTATTTATATTTGAACAGTTAATCTCAAAGCTTGTTTCACTGATATTAAAGGATATGTAAATGAAATTAAATTTATCCTGCTAACGAACACATTTACAAATGACAAGTTCTCTATTTCGAGGAAGACTGATTAAATCTTACTGCTATATATTTAAGCATATTTAAGTTACAAAGAAAATTTTTTTCCGAACTCAAAAAAAAAATCCTCTGTATGATCTGTTGCATTGGTAAGTTATCCACATAAAGTTTACTGTACCGAAAGAAATACATTCAGTCAAGATTTTCCTCATAATAAGAAATGTTGTACAATTTAAAAGGAATTAGCACTTTCGACTTGGGACGGAGTTTGAAATGAAGGTGAATTATAAATACGTTTGAGTTCTGGAGGAAGAGGCTGGTTACTGTTCTTAATCGTAGAACATTAAATCATAAATCTTGTCATATTTAATAATTTTTGCTCATTTCAATGATACATTCTAGAAGATATATTGACTATTTTTTTGATATTCAAATTTTATGTACTAAAATGATAAATTTTCTTATAACATACTAATTGCAGCGATCGCGTAAAGTTGTTAAATTTCAAAGAAAAAATCAAGGATAAATAATGAGTTCGAGTTAGATGCGTTTTGTAAATTAAAGGTTCAGTTTTTTTTCCTTTTGAGCCGGAATAACGTTCTAATTTTTTTTTTTGCTCTTCGCTGTATTTTAACAATATTCGAAGCTCGGGAGAGGAGAGAATTTAGGAGAATTTTCCTCGACGCGGTTGCCGTCTCGTTATTTACGTCGTTCTGTACCACCTGCGACTGCCAATCGACTTAATATAAATAAATTAATAGTAAACCTTATTATACAAATCGTCCGTTGCGCGCGCCGGAGGACTGGGATTTCCGATAGAGAAATTTGAATTTATTCGAAAGGGTGACAGTATTAGTCGTCTGAGAGTCTCGCATCCTGCAACAACGAGGTCCTGCAACTGGACCTGTAGAGTTCGACCGCCCTAAGGACGTACGAACCGATAGACGGGCCTGGGACAATGGAGCTTGAAACGATCTTTCCAGTTTGCAATTTATTATTAATATTAATGAATACTGACAATTATTGAAATGCTATAAATTTTGCTATTGATTTGTTGATTTACGAATAACTTGTTATACATGACTGACATATTCACATATCTGTATATTTTCTTGTTCATCGGATAAACCCAGTCGCTTGCCAATCATCTCGCATTGTTTTCCTTTTCCAGAAGATGAACCAGTAATAAAATAATTAGAAATTTCACGATCGGTTAGAAAATTGTAAATTTCGATCAAATGAAGAGAGATATTTGAATGCTCTAAATGAGCTAGCATCGACGGTATTGCAAAGTTGGTGGTGGAGCTCTTGCACGTTCCAATTTTTTTTATCTTTGATCCCTTCCAGATGTAACGGTCAAAATAATCGCCAGATTAAATTTAACTATTGATAACATATGTATAATTTAAATTAAATTACTGTTAACGATCCCGCTGGCACGCGATTTTGTCCCATACCCGTTTTATTTCCCATATACATGCACCTACGTTTTCGTCCGCCATCCCGCCTCCGTTTGACGACTCCGGACAGCACAGCAGAGCACGTTTCGAACGGGGTAACCGTACCGAGGAGCTAATAGACGAGGGTGAAATTTCCTAGAAGGGATCACAGCGTCAGTGAAGAGCGACGCGAGGAACATGTCTTTGGAGTTGATCATGGACCAGTACGATGAGGCCTGGGAGATGTATGGCCGAATTCGTCGTCTGGACTAGAACCAGCTGGGAGCCGTCTTGGGTACGTTAGGTACGAGTACGCACGGCGACCGTCGTGTACTAAGGAAACGTCTTCTGAGAGCCGAACTCCGTAACCAAAACCCATCCTTTAATGTGACCTGGACGACGGAGGATAAAGAAGATCGGGACTCGTCGCCCACAAGAAAGGCTGCTCAAGCTCATGTCACGGATGATTCTCTCGTCGATAAGCGTCGTTGGGGTGTCGGACGTGGGCCTGAACACTCAATGCCCACCCTGAATGAGATCGAGATTCCGGGGCGAGCGATCCCGCCGACGACGATGGCGGCTAATCGCTTCGACAGTCTACGAGCCTCGCCGCCCACGGTCGCACAGATTCCCAGCAAGGCCGTGACTGTCACGGCAACGATCTGCACCACCACCACGTCGAAGCACACCACGACGGAGAACACCATACCGGCACCAGCAACCCAACCGATTACGATCAACTCAGGAGTCATTTCCACCCTCAGCCTGGTAGACCAGTTGGGATCGTTGCGCCGTCTAGAGGACCAGAGTGGCGAATCTACAGATGGACTATATACTCCAGATGGCTATGGACCGGAACGAAGAAGAGACGCTGCGACTGCAGGAAGTGTTGAACCGTAGATCAATCCTCTCGTAGTTTGACCAGCAATGTCGGAAATACTGGCCGAGACTGTTGACCGCTGCCGCCCCCCGTCCGCAGCGCTAAACTGGAACGGGATCCGGTGAGGCAAACCTCGCCCCCATGTGCGTGTTCGCACGGGAGCAGCCGGGGCTATGGATAGCACACCTGAGTCAGAATCTTAAAGGACTGGTGCGTCAAGTTTTCGGGGATCGACTAAGAGTATCCGGAAGAATATCTCGTGACCCTCGAAGAATATCGATACTCAGCCCGCCTGACGGAGAGTGAATTGATCAGTGCGATCCCCAGCACGTTGAAGGGAGGCGTGAACCGGTGGTATCGACCCATACGGGCAGAGACCAGCAGCTGGGCGGCATTTGAAGAGGCGTTCAGACTTAGATTCATCAACCAGCTGGGCGAGGATGACCTACGGAGGGAACTATATTCGAAGACCCAGGATCGCAGCGAGACCGTCGCCACCTTCGTCGCAAAGTTCAGACACGTCGTCTCGTACTTCCAGAGACCGCCGCCATTGAGTGAGCAGGTGATAGTCGCTGCCAACAACTTACGACCGGAGTATCAGTTGTACATGGTGGGCAAGACATTCACCAACTGTACCGATTTAACACGTTATGGACTTGAGATGGAGCGTACTATGGAGCTCCAAACTAGGTGGAGTGCACTGCCAGCGAAGGAGAAGATGAGACTCCGTAGCGCTGCTCCCACCGTAGCTAAGACCAAGGCCACGAAGGTCGCGGCTGTCATGCAGAGTGAGCGAGGCCGAAGGACCGAGTCGACAGATAGTAAGGGATACAACAAGGAGACTCGAAGGAAACCCAAGAGAGCAAACGCAATGGTCAAAGAGGTAGCGGTCATACCGGGACTCGTAGAGACACAGACGCCGAGATCTACAACGAAGTGGCCGCAGAACTACGCTGCAGCTGCGAGACGGCCATCTTCCGATACGCCGTGATAACGGCAAAGGAGTGGGTAAGTGCGACAGTCGAGGACTAGATCGCCTCAAGGTCCGAGATGCCAGCTTGGAGACAACGGTCGGTGGCAGAACCGTAGCCGCGAGGAGGGTCGGAGGAGCTCAATGCCGACGTATGGCGGGGAGGACGGACGGTTCTATGGCTCGCGTTTCTACTGTAGAGCAGTAGGACACCGGGCGTCGAACTGCCCGAGCATCTCATGCTTTCGGTGCCATCAATGCGGGCATGATGCCACCGACTGCCCGTGCAACCGGAGGAGCACGCTGTCTTGCCAATGGTGCGGCCGACAAGACATGGCAATCTGCGACTACCCTGACTGCGCCTCTATCTGCGCGAAGTTGGGAAACGAGAGGACGGGGGCACACATCAGTCCCGCAACCCCCGTCCACCTTCGGGACATCGTTAGGACCGAACAACATACCAGGATCGAAGGGGGCTATCCCGAAGAGAAGAGAGCAAGTAGACGATGAGGCCCTGAAATGAACCAAGCGGAGACCGATGGAAAACGAGCAAGAATCGAGGAAGCCTGCGCGCGAGGCAGCAGATTAGCCGGAAGATCCGATGTTGAATTTAGATGTGCGACAAGCGAACACCGAAGTCCGGTGTGGAGATCAAGATATCGGTGAAACCAAGGACTATTGAGTAGTTAGATACAGATCGGGGAGCCCTCGAGGGAGCGTCAGACCGAGGGAGCGGCGTGTTATGTGGAGGAGAGATCAGGTATCGTAAGGTCGCCCCACTCAACGAGAAATGCGAAAGAATCAGTGGAGGTGTTCGAAGCGAAGTGACCCTCGGGAAAGACTCGCTAAAGGCTAAACGAGGTTTTGAGAAGGATAGAGTTTCCGCCACCAAGATGGCCGAGGGGTACACCTCCGGCCTGGCTAACACCGGAACCTTCGCACAGGAACGTTCAGGAGGGGTAGTGGAGTCGTGGCGGAGTCAGAGTAAACACCAGAACCCGTGGAATCCTAGGGCCTGGGGAAAACGGAAAAGGCTGAGGAAACTGACGCGGACCAAGAGGGGCCCGAAGTAGCCGATGCGACGTTCAAAAATCGATTGTTTCTTCCCGTGGAGATAAACGGGCCGACTTATCGCGCACTGTTCGACTCCAGAACCGTAGTTTCGGTTGTCGGACCTAGAGTAGCCGAGCGATTCAAGGATCGACTACGGCCGACCTCGACGAGGCTTAAGAGTGCCCTCGGCGGAGAGACGATCATGCTAGGCGAGCTATCGTTGATATTAGAACTGGTTGGAGTTGTCGGAGAGTTGTCGATCAAAGCAGCCAGTTTCTTGGACCATGACAACATTCTAAGCATGGACTTTTGACAGGTTTGGAAAATCGAAGTCCATCTAGGACCTGAACAGTGGCGTATACGAGGCTGTAGATAAGAGAATTTAGCCGCACGGGACAAGAGGCGAAGAAGGAAGAGTTAGCCATATCGGTCGAATACGCGGGTATTGTCGAAGTCAACGAGGACCAGAGAACCTTAGTCGAGGACCTCGTAACCGTAGACTGTTGCCCGAGGCAGCTGGACATCTGAGAACGACCACGCTGACCGAGCATAGAATAGAGGTAAAAAAATCGACTCCAGTCAAACACCGGCTAAGACGCATATCGCCGATGATGATGCGAGTAGCCCAAGATGAGGTGAAAAAGATGTTCGAGGAAGGAATTATCGAACGCTCGGCCAATGAGTGGAGCAGCTGTTATTATGAAGAAGTCCGACGGTTCGTTCCGTTTCTTTGTCGACTACAGAGACCTGCCCGCCGGGTCGCTGATTGTGGTCGGGTCGAACCGGGCACGCAGACTTGGAGAAGTGGAGGCGTATAGTCGGGCGATAGTGTGCGTGTGTGCGAAAATTTGAAATAACTAAATTTGTTAAATGAATTTTTTTTATTTCTTTCGTGTGTCATTTTCCCGAATCCCCCTTTGAGGCTGGCAGACCCCCCCCCCCCAATGAGACCATAGTAATCCAGGTAAGCGAGGGGAAAGAAAATTCAGTTGCGTGCGTGAATCCATCCCCAAATGGGAGTGGCTTTCGATCGGGTTCTCGACATGACAATATATATATATATATATATATATATATATATATATATATATATATATTAAAATTGGAAATTGTACTTACTATGTCGACTGTTTTGAATTAAATCAATAAATATTTTTATCGGTCTTACGGTCTGTATAATATAATGATATAATATATATCAGGTATGTGAATAAGTCTTTCCCGTTTTTTTTCAAATTTTGAGCCTTTATTGTGAAAAAATGGTTACAAATGAATTATTGAAAGTATTGGCCATCGCTAGCTACAACTTTTTCCTATCTTTCTGGCAACATACGAATCCCGTTGCGAAAAAATTCGACCGGTTTGGCCTCTATCCAGTCATCCACCCATTTTTTGGCTTCCTCGTAGGAATGGAAGTGCTGGTCAGCCAGGCCATGCGTCATTGATCTGAAGAGATGGTAATCAGACGGAGCAACGTCTGGACTATACGGCGGGTGGGGTAGGACTTCCCATTGGAGCGTTTCTAAGTATGTTTTCACCGGCGGTGCAACATGTGGGCGAGCATTGTCATGTTGCAAAATAACTTTGTCGTGCCTGTCGGAGTATTGTGGCCGTTTTTCTCCCAGTGCGCGGCTCAAACGCATCAATTGTCGTCGATAGACCTCACCTGTGATCCTTTCATTCGGTTTCAGAAGCTCATAGTAAACCACACCTAGCTGGTCCCACCATATACAGAGCATGAGCTTGGCGCCATGAATATTTGGCTTGGCCGTCGATGATGATGCATGGCCGGGTAGTCCCCATGATTTTCTTCGCTTCGGATTATCGTCAAGTATCCACTTTTCATCGCCAGTCACGATACGATGCAGAAAACCCTTTCTTTTATGTCGCTGAAGCAGCTGTTCGCAAGTGAAAAAACGCCGTTCGACGTCTCTCAGCTTCAGTTCGTACGGCACCCAATTTCCTTGCTTTTGGATCATTCCCATGGCTTTCAAACGCTTGGAAATGGTTGTTCGGTCAACTCCCAATGCTTCAGCAAGTTCTTCTTGCGTTTGACAAGAATCTTCATCAAGCAAAGTCGCCAATTCTCGATCTTCAAAGATTTGCGGCCGCTCGGAACGCTCCTTGTCTTCCACGTCGAAATCACCGCTTTTGAAGCGTCGAAACCATCCGCGAACACTTGAATCATCGACACAACCTTCTCCATAAGCCTCCTGAAGCAATCGATGCGTCTCGGCAGCAGATTTCTTCAAATTAAACCAATAAAGTGAAACTTCCCGCAAATGACATCGACTCGGCTCAAATTTCGACATTTTCACGATATCAAAAATTTATGATGCGAAAAAATTTTAACTAATGTGTTAGTATAGAATTGTTGATATATGAATAAGCTTTGATTATGACATATGTAACCATTGAATACTCGCACAGTATTGGTGGCGCCATCTCTTACAAAAAACGGGAAAGACTTATTCACACTCCTAATAATTATTTTTATTATATTTGATATATATTTAGCAAGCGAAATTTATTATTCGATCGTTATTTAACAACAATTTGTAAAACGCTGCCACTTTTGATATATGTCCGTAGGAGTATGAAGGTATATGAATCGCTTTATACAATATAAACAACACTTATTCACACTCCTAATAACTATATAATAATATAATATATTAACTCAAATAATGACAGTCAGAATGTCTTTGTTTATTATCACCCCCGAAGAATCTGAAATAAGCCTTATTACTACAAATAAATTAGATTAAAATAGTGATAATAACCAAGGAGAGTCTGACTGTGTTTCTATAACATATAATATCATATCATACTAATTTATAAAGACAAAGCATATTTTTCTTTGTACACAATAACCAAAAAAACTACGGAACCGACTGTTCTGAAATTTGACCTATAGATTCTATATTATCTTGGGAAGGACATAGGTTATGTTTTTTTATTGAAAATCATTTTACTTTCATCAATAAATTAAGTTAATGGTTTTAACAATCAGTTTAACCAGTGGCCACTAGGCGGCGTCTTGAATCACGAACATCAATTCAAAGTAGTCCGCTTAAAGTATTAATACCAGGCCAGTTCAAACGAATGTTCATATCCAACTTTGGGATTCGTATCCTAAAGGAGGTGTGACGTTAGTCGGTATTGCCTTTTTTGTTCTTCAGGTTAATCTGACATTACTCTCACACCTTATGGATATCTTTTGATTTTTGTAAATTTTATTTTCTCTTATGTGGGAAAATATGTCTCTGTCTCTCTCTCTCTCTCTATCTCTCTCTCTCTCTCTCTCTCTCTCTCTCCCTCTCTCTGTCTCTCTCTCTCTGTCTCTCTCTCTCTCTCTCTCTCTCTCTCTCTCTCTCTCTCTTTCCCTCTCTTTCTTTCTCGGTGTTCTCTTATAAAATGGTTTTGTATACCAAATCATACTGAACATAATTTGTGACGAAAAATTATTGTATATTTTTGTTCTCATACGTTATGTTAACTTCAGAATTGACAATAGACTATGTTTTTTTTTAATTTGAACAAAAGAAATGATGGCAAAATGAGGGTTCTGAACCAATATCTCGGAACTATGTGTATATATATGTACATATATATATATATGTGTGTGTACATATATATAAAATACATCATCACTTCTGCATAAATAAAAAGGTAATATCAGCGTCCCGTTAAAAAATACGCTATTCACATACCAACATTTTGCTTGATTTTCAGTTGGCACCACTACTAAAATATTCACGGTATTTAATTGAAAAAGCGGAAATATACGAAATATATATATACACATATATACACATTTTAAATACGGTTTCTACTGAGAAATATTGTATTGGCGTGTACCGGCGGTTGAATACGATATCCCGTTGGCACAGGACAATTTCTACTGGGAGTTTTGTGTTCAGATGATAGAATGGGATGTCCAAGTGTCTATGGACGATTTATATAGGGAATTTCGTGTTCAGACGGTAAAAGACGATGTCCGAGTATGACGGGACGACTTCTACGGGGAATTCCACGTTCGGATCACAGAATGCGATTTCCAGGTGTTATGGAACGACTTCTACAGAGAGTTTTATATTCGAACGGTAGAAGATGATGTCCAGGTATGACGAGATGATTTCTACGGGGAGTATCGTGTTTAGTTGGCAGAAAAGGATGTTCAGGTATGTCGGGACAACTTCTACGGGGAGTTGCGTATTCGCATGATAGAATGCGATTTCCAGATGTTTTTTAACGACTTCTATGGGGAATTTCGTGTATAGTTGGTGGAAAACGAAATCCAGGTATGTCAGTACGACTTCTATGAAGAGATTCTTATTCTATCATTGGAACACGCACACTATCAGTAAGAGTCGTACGGGATACCTGGATATTATATTCTACGTCTCCAACACAAAACTATCTATAGCAGTCGTCCCAAGACATTTCCTATAATCCGAACATGATACTCTTCGAAAACATCATATCGAGGCACTTGGACATCTTTTTCTACCATTTGACTCGAAAGTACAATTTTCTCCAATCGAAGCCATATTTAATATGCATATATATATATATATATATATATATATATATATATATATATATGCATATTAAATATGGCTGTGAAAGTGGATCTATGACAGTGGATCAATAATAATAAAATCGTTTTATTACCATATGTAAGAGGATTATCCGAAAGAATTAGAAGTACATTTAAAATACATAAAATTCAAGTTTACTTTAGAAACAATAATAATATTAGAAAGCTATTTAATAATTATAAAGATAAGGATGATAAATGTTTGAAAACAGGAATAGTATACAAAATAAATTGTAAAGATTGTGACAAATATTATATTGGACAAACGGGAAGGTACCTAAAACAAAGAATATATGAACATCAATATAGCTTACAAAGCATGAATGGTACATCCGGGCTAAAAGAACATAGTTTAAAATTGATACATTCTTTCGGCATTGAAAATGTAAATATTTTGGGATATGACATTAAGAATAAATATAAAAGAGAAACTCTTGAAAATATTCATATTTTGAAAAATCCCAATAATGTAAATTTAATGTTAGAGTCGAGTAAATTGAACAACACTTATCATTTATTATTCATATAGAATTTGTATTTCGCATTTAAGTTAAAGGAAAAAGGGGGGGCCCTATAAATATTATACTAATAAATTTAGAGTGGGGATGGGGTATATAAAGTAGCATGATGGGTTTTTCAATTTAGTTTAGTTCCTGAGGGTCTATGAAAAACAAGAGTTGCAAAAAAAAAGATCCATCGTAAAAGAAGACCCAGATACACCATAGATTCTTCTCCATTAAATAAAGAGCCTTCATTTATTAAATTAATAACTTGCGTACAGCACGCTTCTCTTTTCCGATCCCCACAAATTTGGTGACCCGCTATGTGACCCAAGTTAATTGAAGAGTACAATAATTTTAGAATTACCGAAAACCTTTACTACGGGACCGGCGGAGAATCGGTAGGTGAATAGCCGACAATTGTATCTCATTGGCAGACGAGAGGCAGAGAAGAATTGCAAAGAAGTTTCACGCATAAAGGCGACCGAGTGACGATAGTTCTTAGCACAGTAGACGATTGAATGATCTTCGACAACAGACCAGTAGGCGATCGCTCCAATTAGCCAGCTACAGCAATGCTTCTGAACCAACGGAGAAAAGCGCGCTGGCATTCCCACCAGGTTGCCGGGTTGCGAGCCGAGAAGAGGTAGGCTGAGCAGACCATATTAGAGCTGGAGGTTTCTCAGCGGGAAGAGGAGACGCGACGTAAATAAATTGAGGCCGAGAGGGAAACCAATGACAGACGTTACAAGGAACAGTTAACACGTCTACAGCTACAGATACAGTTATTGTGGGGAGAAATCCAGTGGTACAGGACGCTATGGTAGGCGAGTGCATATCTGCAACGGAACCATTGGGTCAAGCGCAGCTGCTTCTATGCGGTACACCAATAAATCCACCATCAACACCAAACACCAGAACATAAATGACCCTGTCACGGTTGCTACCGGTAGTCACTGGAGAAGGTTATACAGGAATTATTCTCAGCGCTACGTCAGGAAAGAAGAGACCTCCGAGGCATATCTTTTAAGGAAGGGGTCGAGATCTTACGAACATTCTCCGAACAAGACGATACGAAGCCCATAAACGTAAGTACCAAAATGATTGAGGAAGTTTCGATGTAAATGGATGGACGGGGCAAGACTTAAGCGTCGCAGCTATACGTGTACTTACTAGCTCAGCAGAGAAACGGATGACCATACAATGGAGAGCACGCTCCTGGAATGAAATCAAGCGATGCCTCTAAAGCATCTTTGATTGTGATCTGGAGCAACACGTGCGCTGATGAAACTTCAAAAACTGCGCCCAGAGCACGACGAATTTCTCAGTCAATATGCGCTCCGCACGAAGAGCCTCGGCAACCGATGCGGCGTTCCAGAGTAACTTATGTTAAAGTACCTGGTTGATAGTATCCCAGGCTAGCGAAGGTGAGTATCTATGGATGCAAGCACGTTGAGGAGCTCAAACAAGCTATCAGGACCTACGAGACTGTAAGAAACGCACTGCTAGACGGCCTGTAAGTACGTAGATAGTAAGAAAGTATAAACAGAATAAACAGAAAAAACGCGGATAAACAGAAAGGTTTAATTTGCTTCAAGTGTCAAAAATACAGTCATCTTGCAAGAGACTACAGAAAGGAGGACGGTCCACACAGCCACGGACCTATCACTAGAATCGGGACTGATATGCTGAGCAAAACCGTGACCATGCGGAGGCGATAATCGGACGAGGCGCGGCTAGTATACACATCAAATCGGACGCGCTCATCAACATTATAAAAGACGATCTGTGGAAACAAATTAGTGCATTATTGGAGACTAAAGTACCAATTCGAGAATACATCGATGAGCTCAACGGGTCCAGTAACATGCAAGTGCAACCCAAGGACCGCGTAGAATATATCATTGTGTCTCAAAATGCCACGGATGAAAGAACGTTGATTGGCGATCCTCTGAGAAATGTCGCACGGGCTGTCCTTAACAGGCAAAAAACAATAGTTGAGTCTATGCCAGGAGCGGCATACGTTTTTGTGCTAAAGGGAAGCTTCATCCAGTAAATATTGGATTGGAAGGAGTCTAAAGAGACCATGAAGAAAAAGTAAAAATGCTGATCGAAAGTTACCAACCGCATGCAACCGAAGAGGTGCCCATAAAAATGAAAATCTTGCTGAAGGACGAAACCCCAATAGCTCGTACGCCGAAGCGTCTAGCATTAAAGGAGATGGCAGAGGTAATCGCACAAATAAAAGAATAATTGGAACAAGGAGTGATAGTGTCCAGCTACTCAGAATTCGCAAGTGCAATCATATTATACGAAAGAAGAACGACACTTCTTGTATCAATATAGAATACAAGCCGCTCAATAAGGTAACTATAAAAGAAAGAACAACAATGTTAATTAATGAAAATGTTTTCGATGAGTTAGCCAAGGCTCGCTTCTTTTCAACCATCGATTTAAAAAATTAATTTTTCCACGTGGAGCCATGAAAAAAGTATTGGAAGTTGATAAATATAAAGAATATCTGCTTAAAGGCAGAATTGTATACAAAGGAACGCCGGGGTAGGAAACGTTAGTTCCAACAGGAACTGATAAAAAGAGCACACGACATCGGACACTTTGGAGTTAAAAAAACCGTGTGATTACTTGCTCGTGATTATCAGATGAATAAAATAGACCCAATAGTCGAAGAATCTACGAATAATTGCCTAAAATGCATTTTATTTTATTTTAATATTTTAATAAAAAGTTTTTACGCATGCGATGAGTGACGGCCAGCGGCGGTTTTTTCTCCGCGCGCTGATATCGCAGCGACACCTACTGAGCATCTATCGATTCGCGCACTACGTCATAGTACCTCCAGTTACGTTGCTGCCGATCTTAGTTGTAAAATATCATACCATAACTATAAAAGTAACTATTTCAATCATTTTTTTAAATTTAACTTTATTAATTGTATGAAAAAAATTTTAAAAATTTATGAACTGTTTACCAAAGAAACTGAAGTTTACATGTGAATAAAATCTTATTACACAACATAAACAATTTGTTTCTATATATATATATATATATATATATATATATATATATATATCTTATTTATATTTATATTTTTTATATTACATATTGAACACTATTCCTTAATTCTATGGAAAATAAACCTCGTTCTTTATTTTATGCCACCAAATTGGAATATTTTATATTAACTATATGTGTAAAATAAAAAATAATATAGTATTAATTTACTTATATATTAAGAAAATTGTTACAACTATGATATTATTTTATTCGTTCGTGATGTGAAATCTTGTTGTATAATTTATCTCAACTATATAGAAACCAAATCAATGTAATTTCAAAAGAAATTCATAATTAAAATCTTGAAATTAAATGCTAAGATCCAATTAAATCAAATAAAAGTTGAGTACTAAATGCTTGGCAAAGATTTATTACGACGTAACTGGAGGTGCTGGGACGTAGTGCGCAAATCGATAGATGCTCAGTAGGTGTTGCTGCAATGTCGGCGCGCGGAGAAAAAAACTGCCGCTGATCGTCACTCATCGCATGCGTAAAAACTTTTTATTAATGTTTCATTTTAACATAATTACCAATCATAATGAATACATTAATAAATATAAAGGTAGATAAACGTTTTGACTTGCGCATTTTTTTTATTTAACTAGCAAGTATTGTTCAAGGTTTGCGAACCGTAAGAAACTTGAGGAGCTGATGCGACGGAATGAGAAATAGATTGCAGCACAATCGCATACGATACAAATTGGGCCTTCTTCTAATTCGTTAATTTACAATCTCAGCGGAGCGCGGTCCGAGCACGCACGTGACGCACACTTGCACTCCTCCCCGCACGAAGTATAATAAGCATGAGGACAGACGAGTAAACTTGGAACGCATGCTGCCTCCCGCGTAAATCGTACCGCTCAGCCTTCAGGTACTCCCCTCCTATCCCCTCCTCTCGGGCGAGGGAGCCACGAGTAGGCCCGAATATATTCATTCAGTTTTTAACTCTCGGGAAAATCGTACCGTCGCGCTCCTCACCTGATAATTCAATTATGAAACAAATGTATAAATGTAGGATCATTTTTGTTTTTCTTAGAAATACATAACTTGAAAGTAAAAAATAAATATCATAAAAAATAGACCCAATGAAACAGTTTTTTCAACACACTATATCTATCATACCCTGGCAGAAATGCTAAACAAGGTATTTAATTCTCAAGAAACCTGGTAACAATGTATTTAACTTCGGTAGTAATTAGCTTAAGATGAAACTCTTTTTCAGTCATTTCGGACGATTTATAAATACATTTTCTAAACCTATTTTTTAGATATTTAAGACCCATCATAATTAGTTTCGTATCAATTCATTTCTGATTATTATTAAAATTAGCGACGTAGCTGGAGGTGCTGTCACGTAGTGCGCAAATGTACAAATGCGCATTAGGTTGCGCCGCGGAGTCGGCGCGTGGAGAGATCGATGCCTCCACCGACCATCGCTGATCGCACGCGTAAAAACTTTTTATTATTGTTTTTATTAATTTTAACATAATTACCAATCATTCAAAATATAATATTAATTTTAAAGGTAGATCAACCTTGCTACCTGCGTTTTCCGAAATTTAAAGTTAAAATGTTAAATAAATGTCAAGTATTAAACAACGATTTAAACAAAACATTTTTCAACTTCTATTGGTCGTATTAAAATTTGCAAGAGTTCAACATTTTTATTTTTTAAAACTTAATAAAATGCATTTCGTTCCAATATTGTAGTGCTAAAAACTTTCGAAATATTGTCCGTAGCAATGGCGTTTTTCATTTTAAATAATATAAATATTTAGTTTCCAAATCTGCTCTTTTCAGCTTTGATTACTATTAATATGCTTTAACGATTTCATTTTACTGTATTAAAAAATTCTCAGCCGTTAACGAAGCTCTCAATGGTTAATTTTCAATGTAAATAATTTTGCAACAGGTCGTCATATTGAAATTATACTTTGTAATTTGAAACACATTATGAGTAGATAAAAAACATCTATTTTGTTTTATTATTGTTTAAACACATTTATAACTCTTTGAATATCGAGCATTTTGTCTATTTTCATTTTTTATTTAACAATTGAAAAATTGACTTTGTAAGTTTTTAATATACGTACTTTTATTCAGAATTATGTCCTGCACAACTTTTATACGAAACATTTTTCGATTAGAGCAATATTTTTTAAACTATTGAAGAAAAAGTAAAAAAAGAGCTTTTTTGCTATTTTACAATAAATAAATAGGCTGTCGATGGGTTACGATCCCAACAATTTTGGGTCTTATTCTACACATCCTCAGCTGTCATTTAGTGTAAAGAAATAGGCGTTGAAAAAATTGTAGAATCAAAATCCTAATTCACCTGGACTATTAAACATGCATATGAAACTGCTCTCATTGAAATTACAAAGTGATGTGCCACTTTACTTCTAACTTTACCGCCAGCATATCATGAAAATCTGATGACCAAGTATTACAAGCAAGACATAAAGTGCAAAATTTTAAGTAAAATATATTTCAGCATTCAGGTTTTCAAAATAATTATAGAAAAGGAAAAAGTCAAAACAAACAGAATTTCAAGAAAATAAATTAGAATATAAAATGTCATCAATGCGGAAGGACGAGCCATTTAATATCCTATCAAAATATCTATAACGTAAAAGAATACTTTTATTTTAGCGACGACAACGGGAACGACCAACGTAACCAGTACCATGAAAATCCAAGGAGTTCTTGAAGACGTACTGTATTGTCTGGAGATCCCAGATAACCTGCTCTCCGTCCGAGAGATGCAGCAAGCAGGAAAGGTTATTGTATTTAATAACAATGGTATTCAGATAATGAAGAATGGTATATTGCTAATAAAAGGTAATTCTTTCAATAATTTATTTACTATTAACCTTGTTGTTTATATAAATAAAAATTTAAACGTTTATAATACTGTACAAAATAGTTACAATATATAACATCAACAATTGTATCACATAAACAAAACTAAAATTTTAGAATTAATAAATAAATAAATGGATGCTATTTTATGTTACGTTTGTATTAATGGCAAACACGCGAGATTACCGTTTAATAAGTTTAAAGATAAGAGTTCTGTTAAACGACTATTGTTTATTACACACGCCAATGTTTGTCATCCGATCACTCCTTAAATAACGTGTAACGTATTTAATTACGTATAAATCTGATGTATTTTCAATTTTTAAAGATTACAGAATTAAGAGTGAGGCTCATTTTAACTTAAAAATTGTTAATTTATATAGTGACTGTGTAAGAGAATATTGGTCAAAGGAAATAAAAGAACATTGTACTGAAAAAGTTGTCATTAAACGGTTCCTTATACCTTACAGTTAAATAGTCGATCTGATCATATGGTCAGAACTATAACTGAAAAAACGCGCGCATGCGTGCGTTTGTATATGTGATAAAAAAATTTCCATGCATCTGTACAATAGACCAAAAATTCTATATAAGCAATTCTGCTCTCTATACTTTAAGGCTGTAATATGATAAATCTAACTAAAATTATTTGTGAATGAACACTTATTCTCATAACATAAACTGGTTTAGACCATAAACTTAGAAGAGATTTACCCCACTTTCCTTTATTTCTTTCATAAAAGTTTATATTAACTATAAAGATATTATAGCTGTTCTCAATCGTAACATAAAGCCTCGATCCAAGAAAATAAATATATATTATCGTGAAGAATTCAATAAGGATTTTTTGACAATGCTCAGCTGAAATTTTTAGCTAATGTTCAGAACAACGCAAAGAAAAAAACTGCAAATGTTTTTAAAAATTGAATAGAAAAGTATATAATAATATAAAAAAAATAATGACATCTCAATTAAAAATTAATATGAGAAACAAATAGATTAATATTAGAAAAAGCCAACAAACTCAAGTAAGTCTCTCAATTATCGAGAAAGTCCCTCATCAATGCCTCAAAATGTTAAGCATGACTCGGAAACGAATGAACCACCCCAAATACAAGTCAAACAATTAACGGTCTCTCAATTTCTATAAAATCAACGCACCTATTATTATCTTATATTGTAAAACAAATAATAAAAACTACTCTGTTAAATTTTTGCTCTTATAGATATAAGTTTATTAATTGTCAAATACAAGGATATTGTTAGATTAATTTTAATAGTGTAAAAATGTGTGGTATATAGTGAATATATACATATATATTTTTGAATTCTAAAACTGTTTACATAAGTGCAAGATTTCTCCATACATCTAAATGAAAACTTTCGTTTAATGTCTTAACTCATTTACTGAAGATTAATCTAAACTAAATTGCTTTGCTTTCAAACCAAAGACTTTAAACCGGATATATCCTTACATATATAGGTTTTATTTCACAAATTGAATTAGCGAAAATAACAAATTAATCATTCAGTCACTTATATATACATATATTTTACAGGGAGTATAGTATGCTTTATAATAAAATAAAAGATAAAATGTTACAAGTTTCTTTATCAATAGTTTCAAATGTGATTACTGTGTTGATGATGACAATACAAAAGCAGATCATTATTAAAAATTATAGAGTAATATATTTGACACTCTATAACTTTCAACTATTAAAAGAAGTTCCATTTTATAGATGAGCTTATATAGTAACGGTTTTATTATTTCTTATAAACTTATTTATATGACTCGTTATAGAGATTTTTGTAAAAGAAAATATACCAACATTATATTACAATTACGTAAGTATACAAATACGTAAAACAATTCAATAGATCTTGTTAAACCTAGACAAAATTATATTTGCGAATGTTTAATTTAGGTTATTATTATAGATCAAAAACTAAGAAATCTAAGTTTATTTTATAAGAAGAATATTTTTAGAACACAAAAATGCGATGATAATGAGATGCTGAACGGTTTCGTCGAATAACTACAGTTTTCAAAAAAAAACTTGAAATTATATTTAAAAGTTTTTAAAAAATATCATTTTATCCATTTTATATAAGGTATAGAAAGGATCTTACTGGGAATAATAGACATTTATGCATGTGTAAATTTAGCAAATCCTGTCTCGAACCAACAAAATAGGTGAGGCATAATTACATTTCATAAAAACTTTTTAACAAACGCTAAATATTGAAAAAGTACAGATAAATTTTTTAAAAAGTTTTTAATACTTAAATTTCCACCTATAGTTTTTCTATTTACAGCTCTGCAAAATATTCACTATAAGTAGGTGAAAATGGAAAAAAGTCCTTTTTCGCCATTATAAGAAAACGGGAGTGGAGAGTTTGGATATATACTTGGTTTACAGCACAGTGGAGAAGTTTATCATATCATATTATATCACATCATATATTAATTTATAAAGACAAAGCGTGTTTTTGTTTGTACGCTGTTCGACTATGAAAAGGAATATTTCCCTAAAACTGTTATCCGGAGATTGACATATGGAGGCCCGGTCCTATAAGGTACTACTCTAATATGTATCCTGATCTCCGGTTAGTATGTATCAATTAGAATATGTATCTAAATAAAATGTTATATTCGCTATAGCTTAAATTCAGATGTACAAGCAAAATCAATCAGAAGTGACCAAGACGCCAGAGAGTGCATATCGAGTCTAAACCACCATTTAAATTTTTTGTACATAGTATTATTACACCTTGCTGATTCCTATATATATAATAAATATTTTTTCTATTCAAAAATAAATTAAGTTTGTTGAATTTATTTAAAATTTATCCATATGTCCTTAAGAGTACGCGTGGATTGAGCAATACGGCGTACATCTAATTGTTCTACTCTTATCCTTTCGCTCACGACGAAACATTTTTGGTCCTTCAAACGAATTGGAAACACTGTGCCGTTCAAAAATTCAAGTCAAGTAATCAAGTAATAAATTGAGCAACTATAACAAGTCAAGTTTTAGTTGATGATTTAGATGTGATGCAATCATACAAGTTACCATTAGATCAGTGAACAAGCGGCAACAAGTAACTGTACAAGCTGTCGACAATTAATAGACGATCTGCAAAATCAAGGGCCTGATTGGAAAACAAATATAAGCATTACTCATCATCTAGTCGAATCTACAGTATAACCAAGAACAACACATTATTGAACAATCCACGACAACATCGAACACCGTAACAGCTGGTGCTGGTATATACATCACAATTCAAAAAGTTAAGTAAGAGCAACTCAATTAAATCCTTCTCCTCACATTGGCATTTCCTATTACTAAGTCTCTATTGCAATAACAGAGTATTCATCTATAAAAATGAGTGAAGTACAATATAATACGCTCGTAAGAGCACAAGATCTTATTAAGAGGAATGTTACAAGACTTATTAACTTTTTGATTAATAATTCAAATGTCATTGTTCATGATGTGCAACCCTGCAGGGTAAATTTAGAAGAATATTATAATACTTTTAATGATATACAAAGTGACATTGATAAAATCATTTTGCAAATTCCAGAAAGAGAAGGTCTAGAATTGCAACAGGAATTAGAGCGTGAACAGTTTGAGGATCAATTTTTAAATGCTCGAGACTAATTAGCGAAAAAATGCTTGAGATTGAATACTAGGAATAGTGCTTCGTGGCCTCATAATATAACGATACATCATGCAACATCTCTGGTGCCGCAATTGAAAATCGCGCCATATGATGTTGACTCACTCAAGTGGAAGGCGTTTTACAACGCGTTTTAGTCTTTTTTTTTTTTTTTTTTTTATGTTATTTAACGTCGCTTTATTTATGCTTCCAATTATCGGTGCTAATCAGCGACGGAGGTCTACGATGTGTTTGTAAACAAAGCACATGTAAATAATTACAGCGTTTTAGTCGTTAATACATAATGTTAATACTATTCCAACGTCACAAAAATTTTATTTTCTACGTACCCAACGGTAATTCCCGTGGAATCATTGCAAGACATATAATAGCATCACTTGCGAAGCATTCTTAAAATTATCGCCCATTGAACGAAATAATGCCGCTAAACGAAACAACTTATAAAGTAACTGTTTGCGAGATAATCATAGCATGTTTAAATGCACGGTATCCACCTGTAAACGATGTCACAAACATCATAATTCTTTCTTGCATATCGATCATAATACCGTACGTCTACCAATTCGATAGGGTATGCGAATCCCGATAAACGTTTCGTCGAAGACCCGACAAGAACGAGCGCCTGTACTCCAATTACGTCTACGTTGACCGCTACAATAGATTAGGAAATTTTATTAATCACGGCACGAGTTTCTATATAGGATCGTTTTAAAAATCCATACGAGTATAGAGGGTTACTCGATGGGGAGTCTCAAATAAATTTCATATCGGAAAATCTTGCATCGCGTTTACACTTATTAAGTAAAAAAAATAGAAATGCCTTTCGCTGGACTCGGCAAATAGAAAACTCGAGTAAAAACCAAGCTTTCGGCTAAAATATGATCACGAGTGAAAAAATTTGAAGAAAAATTCGAGTTTTTTGTTTTACCAACAATTACAGGCATGCTTTCGTCGCGAAAAATTAATACAAATATGTTAAATATAGTAAAAGGTTTCAACTTAGCTGATCCAGAATTTGATAAGCCCGCACGGATCGATGCTCTACTAGAAGCTACTGTCTTTTATAAAATGCTATGCAACAGTCAATTTTATCAATCGTTATATTCTCAGGTTATTTATCAAAAAACGTTACTTGAGTGGGTTATTACAGGCAAAATTGAAAATGTGCCATCATTGTCACTAGTAAATCAAAGAGCTCCAATGTGTCATTTAATTACAAATTTAGAAAAACAGTTATCATGTTTTTGGAAAATGGAGGAGATGTCTGTCAAAGATCATACTAGCAACGAAGAAAAGACATGGTAAAATTGAGAATTAACAAGAATAGATACAAAATCGGAGATGCTTTTTTGTTCTTGAAAAAAAAAACTAGATAGAGAGCCAGCTTTCAAAGTTGAGTATACGAAGTTTATGCATAAATATGCAGATTTTCAAAACTTGACATCTTAACATGATGAAAACTAAGTGATGCTAGCAAAAATTCAGAGGTATGAAAAGGTTATACTGTTTCCAGATATCAACATATACTATACGACTTTTTACAGCTGACAATTTCGATGGTTTCTTATCAGTGGCGACATCTTTTCAAAACGGCGGAAACTTATTCACCTAATATATTCGCCTCCTAATATATGAGGTCAGACAATTCAGTTACGCGACAAAATTCAAAAATCGAGTATATTTAAAAATTAAGGTATATCGCTGCGACCCTCTTCAAAGTAGTTACCTCCCACATCTATACACTTATTCCAGTGAGTTTTCCAGAATTTTTCACAGATTCTTAAATGTCTTTAACTGAGTCAAAATATCGACCCTTGATCAATTTTTTCAAATGGGAGAATAGGAAAAAATCGCAGGGTGACATGTCCGGTGAACAGGGTGGTTGTAGTAGCGTTGCGATGCCTTTAGACACCAAAAATTCTAAACGCACTCTTAGTACCCTTTTTCGTAATTTTTCGAGCACATTGCGGTAGAATACTTGATTTACGGTTTGTCCAGGTGGTACAAAATATTTGTGAACCTCCTCTTTGCTGTTGAAGAAGCAAATGAACATGGTTTTCATTTTGGACTTGCTCATTCTCGGCTTCTTTGGCCTTGATACTCCAGGGGACAGCCACTGTTGGCTTTGTCGTTTAGTGTCCGGCTCATATCGAAAGAACCAAGTTTCATTACCAGTATCGCGTCCAGCAATTACGCTGGATATATATATATATATATATATATATATATATATATATGTTTGGGGATAAAGAGGAAAAGGCCGGTCGAATTTTCATGGCACGCCGACCCGTCCAGTTTCCGATGACTTTCAGGCCTGGGAAAGTGCGTAAGGATAGAGAAGGAGAGAGAAAGGAAAAGAGACTAGCATTTGGCAACGTCGCCCTTACTACCATAAAATATATGTATATATATATATATATATATATATATATATATATATATATAATTATAAGTAAAACGAGATTCGTAGATATTCTCAGGGTAATCAGTGAGAATAAATACGTTTATATCTTTGTGCGGCGCACGTCTTCCCGTAATAAAAAGTCGGACCAGATGTGGTCGTAACAATGCAGCCTAGCCGTAGGCCCGCCGCGATCCGGCGCGCGCCGAAGTATCCTCTCTCCTCCCGCACCGATTGTACTTTCCTGTCCACCTGGCAAATTCGGAACGAAGCGGAGGGGCGCTCATGCACTGTTTACTATCCCTCCCCCTTTTTTATATACGAGAAACCATCTAATATACTGATATTTCAGAATGCTGAAGTAACTAAAATACGTCCGAAATGTTAGTTTCGAGCAGAATATAAAGATTCTCGAAACAAACGACGTACCGAAATAATTGTTCGAATCAATTTTCTGAACATGAATTTCGATTTTCTAAATTATTAATGTAATGAAAAATGTACAAATATTCGTACTATTAAGCGCGGTGGATTATTATAATATTATTATTACTAACATCTAAGTTTATACATCACTTAACTTATTGTTGTTGCTCTTATTTGCTAATGTTGCTAAAATTATTAATATTGTTATTATTATTATTACTATTCTAAGCACTAATATTGCTATTCTTACTAGTATTACTGTTCTAATTGATAATAATGCCATTTGTTACTGTTACTACTAGTTTAAACAATAATTATGTGGCGCTATGCGCTAATCATTATTATTAATCTCGCTATTATTATTATTGTTATTATTATTATTACGATTGGCGAACATCCTGGTCCCCCTCCCGAAGTAATGCCTAACGGCGGTTTCCGGAGTGGGGAGTTGAGTCAGGGAGAAGAGGTCTCCTCGGTGCACGCCTGCCGACTCCGGCTTGCAGCTCATTTCAGAGCTGTAGGAAGCAGTCGAGGGAATGCACCGAGGAAGTAATTTTTTAGTGGGTATGCCTTTCTATTGGTGATTCCCACATGTCCGGGGACCGGTACCCGGGATCCATGAAGGATTTTTCTCCTCCTCTATAAAAAAAAAAAAAAAAAAATTATTATTACGATTATTACTATGTTTAATATTACTTTTATAATTAGTTTAAACAATAATATTTCTGTGATATTTGTTGATAATTTGCTCTTATTATCATTAACGCTATAATTACTATTTTGTACTATAATTGTAAACGATATTCATTAACCATTACAATTACTATTACGATGATTGTTTTTATTAATATTACGATTCGATTATTATTGCTATTATCGTCACTATTTTTATTATTATTATTATTATGTTTAATACTACTTTTAGAATATTCCTATTAGTTTACACAATAATATTTCCGCGCTATTCATTGGTAATTTGCTATTTTTACTATAATTATTACTACATTTACTAATAGTATACGCGACCACTGTAAACGCTAGTTATTAATCATTACAATTGCGATTGTTATTACTTATATTACAGTTATTAATATCAATATTATTTTCATTATTATTAATACCGCTAATAATACTATGAGAACAATTGTCGACCCACGAAAAACAAAAGTAGAGGATCATGGATCTGGAAATGGCTATGGTTGGGTACGATGCAATTGCATCACGTATATGAGTTGCTATTTTACACCAAACCAAGCCATAGGTGACTACCAGGTCATACTAGATGACCTGGAAGACACCGTCAGAGAAATGAAAGGTGAGCTGGTGATGGCAGGTCACTTTAATGCAAGGGCCCTAGAATGGGGCATGGCGGGGCCCGACTCTAGGGGTCGAAGAGTCATGGAACTAGTGTCCAGACTAGGTCTAATAGTTCTAAATACTGGCAATACTTAGACCTTCAGGAGACCGGGCTATGCCGAAACTATACCTGATGTGACCTTTGCGACTGAACATCTGGCCTCTCGAATCCAGGACTGGCAAGTGAGCAAGGACTACACAGCCAGCGATCACCAGTACATCACATTCCGCGTATGTGATAGAACGCCAGGTTTCACTGGACACAATTCGCGAGGGCCCCCTAAATGGAACGTTGCAGGGATAAATAGAGAGAAATTCTCACAGGCCATTGAACGCGGTCAGCAAAGCCTTGTTAGGATACCAAATGGCTCATCGACAATTCAGCACGCCAGGGAGTTGACTAGCGCCACAATGCGCATTCTACGCCGGGCTTGCGAAGAGTCGATGCCGTGCCAAGTGGTTGGTGGAAAAAGACGTCCTGTTTACTGGTGGACGGCTGAGATAATTGACATGAGGCGTAGGTGTTTACATCTACGACGAATGTCACAGACAGCTCGTAAACACGGAGATGACATTACTTTGAGGAGGGCTGAATACAAGCTATCTAAGAAAGCCCTTCGACGGGCGATTGAGGCCAGCAAACGCCGATGCTGGCAGGCGCTGTGTGAAGACATAGATAGGGATCCATGGGGACTGGGATACAGGGTAGTTGCTGGAAAACTGGGAGCTCATGGAAACATGGGGACCTTGGACTCCGGCACAATGCGGAACATCGTAGATACCCTGTTCCCCACCCACCCTGATAGATCTGATCCAGCTCCACCGAAACGAGAACTGGATGTACCACTTTTTAGCAAGGAGGAGCTCGGTAGAGCCGTGAGAACCATGCGGAATAAGAGGGCTCCAGGACTTGACGAAATTCCAGGAGAGGTGCTGAAAATAGTAGTTGAGGAGCATCCAGAACTCCTTCTGTCGATGTGCAATTCGTGCTTGACAGCTGGTTTATTCTATTCTAGCTGGAAAGTGGCGAAACTTATGCTTATCGAAAAGGGCAAGGGTCCGCCGGAGGCGCCCTCGTCGTATCGACCTTTATGTATGTTAAATACAGCTGGAAAGCTGATGTAGCGTCTATTGAAGCCACGACTCCTGAGGGCTGTTGCTGCTGCCGGCGGCTTGGCTAACAGACAGTACGGATTTCGGGGAGGCAGACCGACGGTGGACTCAATCCTCAAGGTTGTTGATGCGGCGAGGCGCACAGAGAGGGGTAATCACTACTCTCGACCTGTTTGCCTCCTGGCTACCCTTGACATTCGGAATGCCTTCAACTCTATTGGATGGACAAATGTTTTGAGGGCTATGGAGCGAGACTTTCGAATGCTACCTTGTATACTTCGTATATTGAACGACTACCTTAAGGATCGATACTTGGTTTACGAGACATCGGACGGTCGGAGAAGGAAAAAACTTAGTTCCGGGGTGGCTCAGGGGTCTGTACTCGGGGCCGACATGTGGAACGTTTCATATGACGGAATACTCCGGATGCAGATGCCTGAGGACACCTTTCTGGTTGGATACGCAGATGATGTAGCAGCTGTTATCATCGCTAGGGATTATGACGCTGCACAGATGCGACTCAATCAGGTGATGCGTCGAGTGGAGAGATGGATGGAGAGCAATGGGTTAGAACTGGCGGCGGCGAAAACGGAGATCGTACTCCTAACTAAGAAACGTATCCCAAAGATACGCCCTATGCAGGTTGGAGACACGACGGTGAGTACCAAAGCAGCTGTGAGGTACCTGGGGGTGACGCTTGATTCCAAGCTGACCTTCTGGGACCAAATAAAAAAAGTGACGGATAGAGCTGCCCGAGTGACAGCACAACTTAGCAGGTTGATGGCCAATGTCGGCGGTCCAGCACCCTGCAAGCGGCGTCTGCTCATAAGGACAGCTGGATCCATCATGATATATGGCGCGGAGGTATGGCCCGATGCACTGATGGCCCAAAAATATAGAAAAAGAATGGCGGCAGTGCAGCGTAGAGGAGCATTACGCATCCTGAGCTCCTACCGTACGGTCTCCGAGTCGGCGGTGCTGATAATAGCATGTGTTACCCCCATTGATCTCCAGGCACAAGAAAAGAAATTTGTCCACCAGAATAAAAGTATTCTCGGCAGAATAGAGGCAGCTGCACGGGCCAGAGCTGCCACGATGACCGAATGGCAGAAGCGCTGGGAGAGGGATCCGCGCGGCCGATGGACGGCTCGACTGATCAGTCAGTTAAAGCCATGGCTCCAGAGGTCGCACGGAGAGGTTAATTACCACCTCACGCAGCTCTATCGGGGCACGGTCGGTTTCGATCCTATCTCCACAAGATGGGGAAAGTATCGGATCCGAGCTGTGCCCACTGGTGCACTTCACACATTTTTTCAGTGCGAGGTATTTCGCCTCGAAAGGGAGTGGCTCTGGAGAAACATAGGACCATGTGGACCTGATAACATTATCCGGCTGATGCTGGAGAGTCCTGAGAAGTGGTCCAGGATTGCAATTTCTGCAAAGCCATCCTGGACCACAAAAGAAGAATTGAAGAAGGCTTGTAAGCCCGCAAGGGCGAACAAGATGGCGCAGCCCAGAAGTAATGTCCTCATAGACGGTTCCTGGGCTGCACTTGCGCCATCGTGAGGAGGTCTCCTCGGTGCACGCCTGCCAACCCCGACTCGCAGCTCTTTTCAGAGCTGTGGGAAGCAGTCGAGGAGAATGCACTGAGGAGGTAGTTTTTTAGTGGGTATGCTCTCACAGGTGAGTCCTACATACCCGGGGACCGGTCTCCGGGATCCATAAAGGATTTTTCTCCTCCTCAAAAAAAAAAAAAAAAAAAAATGAGGACGATTGTCATCGTCTTTAGAATTATTGTTACTGCGACTAGATACCAGGAATTATTATAATTATTATTATTATTAAGTCATAGTAATATATTATTAGCTATTGCTTTCGTTACCGCGATTAGGATGTTTTTATTTTTAAGCACAACGTAAAATAAGCTAAAACTAACTTTATAATTGTGTTCATCTTTAGTATTATTAACATTATCTTAGCATTATTATTAATAAAGTTAAATTTAATTAATGACGCGTGTGTTTATTTTATAAATAAATAGTAATATGCTTTTAAAATATAACTTACTTGTACGCAGTTTAGAAATATAGAAATAATCATCATAATTGTAAGAGAGGAACGGAGGGCTTTCTCTATGAAGGAAAAACGTCCCTTCATTTCCCCGACCACGATGTAATTTCCTGCTGAGAAAATTCCAGCCGCGCCGGGCTCGCACTATAAATACGGGCCTTGAAAACTGCGGAAAGCAGATTACCCGTCGCTTTATTTCCATACAGTTCTATTTTGCGATACGTTGTACTAATTCTTTTTGAAATAAAAGTAAGTATAAATTTCGGGCAAGATTTTATTTTTCTACGATCCCTTCACCTCAATGCACGCGCTCATTTTCAGGGCTGGAGACGCTAGCCAGGCTGACAAGAAACTTAAAGGTTCTCTAATGATAAATTTATTATGAAAACTTTTATTCGACCATTGGTTGGTGAGATTAAGAGTTTCCCTAAATAGATTTCGGGTCCTATATGAATTCTATTTCAAATTCCTTGTTTCATATTAGTGGGATGCTTTGGTAATTCAACCACTCTATGGGAGCGACTAAGGAATTCAAGGGTAGTATTTTTTTCAAATACGAGTTCAAAGTATATCTTTTTTTCCAATTCTCCTAATCCATATTTTTTATAGAAAACTTCTGCTTCTTCCTTTTCTAAAAATTCTACTCCTAAAATATGTAATGCTTCCCCGAATATTTTTGTATACCTTTCCCTAAAATATGCTAATTTATAAGGAATTCTATTCGCTGCCTATTACTATTATAAATTATAGAAATAGATTCTACTATATCCGCAAAATATGTGAGAATATATATTCGAGTTCGACATATATATATATATATATATATATATATATATATATTTATATTGTGTGGACCACGCGCACGTAAGTGAAATAAAACATGTAATATTGTGTCGATAATTCTTCGAAAATATGCAAATAAATTAAATAAAGAAAACTGAAATTCATATAACGTCGCGTTGTCAGTGCAATGATTTCCGAGAATTAGCATCACAAATAAAAACGCTTAAGGTTAATTTAAAAAGCACGAGGACCGCGCCCCGCCGCAATCTTAGCATCTGATGGCTTCGGCGTACGAAACAATACATTTTGCCGCGAACCGTGAATAACTTAATCTAGCAACGCATATCTCCGCACACCGAGTCGCAAACGGGAGCTCACAAAGCGCGCGTTTAGACTCAGCGCCCACCTGCTGGCACGACGTGATGGAGGTGCCAGACACCAGGAACTACCGAAAAATATAGAAACGACGCGGTTATTGCCGGTAAGATCGTAGGTGTACGTTCCTGACGCCGTCGCCGCAAATGCAGAGTTCTGCACACTAAACCAGCGAGCACATACCTTACACAAGTGATAATCGTGGCCTGCATTGCATACTAGAAAAATTCATGTCTAAACTCGTGAGTACCCATCGGTCAGAGTCGAACCGCTGAAAGACCACACGCTTATTAACAAAGGAAACATGCCCTCGGGCTCCCTTTAGCTCGCTAAAGAAGGCGGACGGAACCGCACTATTGAGCCGGTTGTCATCGTTGCGCTACAGCATCAAGCCTCTGTTAGACGAGTCCCTGTGCACCGGCAGGTACTCGCCATCGCACCGGTCGCACCACCTCAGCGATCAAATACACGAACTGATGACCCGAGAAGCGGCCCCGGGATGCGCACAAGGCGCACGCGGTATCGCGCTTCACCTACCCGCGAATCAGGATGTTCAGGAACGAGACGGGAACCCACCCGCGATTGCCAACATCATACAACCTAATACGCGATCGCGAGACTTTAGATTCTTGGGTTTAAAAATGACGGACTGCGACGGATGGTTCTTGCCGTTCGAACAAATGTTACAAATATTCCGTATAAACGAGGACACAGAGAAACTAGATTCGCCTATAACGCACATAGGCCCCGAAGTAGTCGATACTCTTTTCGACTGCCTATAGACCCTCCAACAGGAGGACCAGTACGGGGCGTTGAAAAGAGAGATTAGCTACTCCATGCCCATCGCAAAGCGAATGGAACAAAGCGAATGAGACAAAGCACCGGCACTACGCTGCAGGTAAATAAACTACATAGCTCAGTTCAAAGAGAAAATCGTATACCGCGCGGGCGATGAGAACGTGGTAGCAGACACCCTATTACGAATTCCGGATTCCGAACATGTTCCATTAAGACGACTCGTGGAATCAATACGAGGAGGAAGTTGGCCGGGTTCGCAAGAACATACACGCGTTTCGACTCCCCATGCTCTTCGATTGCGCCAGCGAGCTTCGATGCCGGCGTGCAAGAGACCGACCTCGAGATTTACCGTATACTGAGAGACCATGACCACCCGCTTAAGTTATGACAGCTCACGTTCAACGATGACGACAGAACGACATTTTACTGCAACATCGTTGAAAACATGATCCGGCCGTATATCCCGGAATCGATGCACGGAGAGATATTCAGACTGTTTCACAACTGCTCGCCCCCGAGCTCTCGGACCAGCTCATGAGGCAGCAATATGTATGGCCAGACATGAGCTGAGGTATCGATAAGCGGTGCAAAGAATACGTGGAGTGCCAATTGTCAAAAGTAGCTGGACACAATAAACCACTCCCGAACCATTTCATAGCGCCCGATGCGCGATTTAAACATCCACGTAAACTTAGTCGGCCCCTTTACCGCGAGAAGCGACTATTAATGCATTTTAACAATGAAAGACCGTTATTCGCGATGGCCAGAAACCGGGCCTATAGCTGAAATGATCGCGTGAACTGTAGCAGACGCGTTAATGCAACACTGGGTTGCTCATTAGGCCCTCTCGAGATCATTAGGATCGACCAGGGACGGCAGTTCGATTCTCGGCTATTTGACGAGATGCTGTAACTCACTGGCTTGCGACAGAATTACGACGACGTCGGATTACCCCGCCGGGAACGGAATGGTGGAGTGGTAGTATCGTGACCTCAAAGCCGCTTTCATGTGTCAGGGTGATAACCCAAACTGGCCAAAGGTGCTGCTGTTGGTGCTTTTAAGCTTACGCACGTGCGCACACGTATACGCTACACTGAAGATTCCAAGCGCGTTCTACCTCAACGAGGGAGTAAAATTCGAAGACAGTGTGTTCCTACGCGAACTCAAATCGTTTATGTGCGACATCAAACCGACCAAAGTAGAGCATAGATGCACGCTCAAACCATTCGTATACAAGGAGTTGGAAACGTGCACGCACGTCTCTCTGCAATCAATCCGAATAGACCTTCGTAGTGCCGGCTGTACTCCGAGCCCCACCGCATTTTAGAGCGTACCGCGGAATGCAAAACACTCCGCATAGACGTTAACAACCGCGAGAAAACCGTTTCAATCGAACGCGTCAAAACAACACACTACTTCAATGAAGACATTGAACACAGCGACGACGCGTACGACTACGAAGACACGACATCATCGCCACCGGTCGAGACATGCGAGTCATTCTTCGGGAACTCCTCATCGCACGAGGACGACGCGGAGGTAGCGATAGACTGCGACTCAGGCGATATATTATTGGATGATTACGTGGCACCGAGCCCGACGTCGCGACTGCGGGGTATATCAAAGAAATCTTAGCAGTAACTTGCCGACGGCAGATCTGCATGGGGCGAGAATAGTAACAATACTCCAGGCAAATGCGTGATTCCACAATTACTGGATGTGAACCGCCGAGAGAAACGCCACCCGAATATCTTATGAAAAACTCCGCGCCTCGACTCGGTTTATCCGATGAACCTACGCATTTAGCATGATAAGAGCTCTTCCGAAACTAACATTAAACGCGTTCGTTTTAAAGAAAAGGAGCCCTCAATCATGCCGCTGCGTCAAATAACTGAGCAGCTCGCGGAGAACGAACGGCTGAAAAATAGCCTACCACACGGGCACTTCCGCTTGAACTATGAACTAACCCTCCTCAGGCTTGAAAATTATAATTGCGAATGCATTAACAAATATGAAAACGAAGAGAGATTTTCGCAACAGTCTTCTCGAGATAGAACGTCAGACAAACATTTAGTTTTGCATACTCAAAGATACAGGATATCCTTATCGGCATAGGCTACCGGTGGCCGGTTATTAAAGAATCCCGATCAATCAAGACGTTACGTCTAACAATAATCTCTACACGAAGGACTCGATCCTGGCGATTCTCTCACACACGTCTTGGCGTTAGAGAAGCTCGTGATGCACGAAATAACCGTCCCATGTAACTTCCACATGGACAGTTGCGTGCGACTAAATGCCCTAAGCGAGTCATAACCGTCATTCCTAATGAATATTCAAGAAACCCATACCTCTCCCACCTATTCCATTTAGTCGTAAGTTAAATCATGTAAAAATAAATAGCATTTGGATAACAAGCGATATACCCCTGGTTGAATTTTCTAGTATTAGAGAAATTGCAAAATGGGGAAAAGATGTGAGGGACCATGCGCAAGATCAGCACATACAACAAACGGTGCATGCGCTAAATATAGATATAACCGCATGCACCGACGCACGCACACGAGTGCATACAGCGGAGAGAATGGTGGTGCCCCAACGCTGAGTGGTGAGCCACGATCACCGAGCCGCGGTAGCGCTCAAAAATTATAGCTAATAACTATATTAATTTAATTCAATAACCACGAAATTGAGTTTGATTTAAAATAATCGACATTTAATTAAGATAATAACGTAATAACTCAATAAATAAAACAACAGTATATGAAAATTAGACGTCGATTTACATCTATTTACCTCTGTTTCTTCCTCTTTCCCCCTCTCTCTCTCTCTCTCTCTCTCTCTCTCTATCTGTCTTCCTTTATAAAATGCTTTTGTATGCCAAAACATACAGCACGTAATTTGTGACGACAAGTTCTGCTGTTGTTTTTAGATGCTATATGAATATCAGAAATAATATAGCTATCTTTTTTTACTTTGAAGAAAAGAAAAATGATGTCAAAATAGGGTTATATTGAGGCCTACGATGGCTCGATCGCTAGAGCGAAGGACTAGTAACTTGGTGATCCCGGTCTCGGCCGATTGACACAGGCACCGCTGTGATAATTCACATGTGCTTTGTTTACAAACACATCGTAGACCTCCATCGCTGATTAGCACCCGAATTTGGAAGCATAAATAGAGCGACGTTAAATAACATAAAAAAAAAAAAAAAAAAAATAATGCGTTATAATTAAACACCAAAAATCGCGATTTCATCGTCCGTAGTGTTCATGTCCTCATACATGATATCGATGAACTGTTCTGAGATGTTTGACAGCACTTCCATTTTTTCTGCCATGAATTTGTAAGCCACATTTAAATCAGATACGTTGCTGACAGTACCAATACAAAATGACTCAAATGCACGCAACGCCTTAGTAAACGCTGTGCGTGCTGTTGCGCGTTTTCTTTTACACTTATCCATGTTTCTATAAAATCTCGTCACTTTCAAATCACTTGAACACTGTTCACTCCACGGTCCTGTCACGGTCGCCATATGTTATATTTAAAAAAGTTTAATTAACTTACAAAGGATTTGGAGTATGATAAATCAATGACATAACAATTTAACGTGGAAAGTGTAAGAAAAACAATTTATTAAAGGTTTGAACAACTAGATTCTATAAATTCTAAAGTAATACACGCTGTCAAAAGATTAGTATATCAAATCACGCTGACCGTTCGTCTCGAAGACCCAGTTGCAACTGCCTTTCAAACTGCAAGGAAGCGCTGTAGAACCTCTAAAACGCCCCCTTTTGAGGGTCTTCCCACGCTACTTTTACAACCATATAAGCTTCAAATATCAGAAAATAAACGTTAAAAATTTCTCGCTCGGATGGTCAGCTTATGGATTAGACCCGCCGACTTTATGACCTTCTTAAGAACACCCTGAAGGACCGCGCTAAAACCATCCCAATTACTTTACAATGCATATGCGGTGCATCTGGGTTTTATAACTAGAATTCTCATTGATACCTGCAAAGAACTTACAAGCAGGCATATAAATAAATTTGTCCTTTCAAAGTCATACACGTGATACACATCCGTACTCAACACTATTTCCAGTCAAAACGCATTATATACTATCGACAGTTTTTTTTGTGTAAATAGGACGTCCTCCCCGGAAATTATGTGTTTATATTATGTGGCTAAGCTACAAGAGTCTAAAATATCTTTATTCGATTCAGTACAGTACAATAATAAATATAAATAATATATATATATATATATATATATATATATATATATATATGTATAGCGCTATTACATAAGATTTTTGACATATTACTTAAAAGAATACATTAGTCTACTAGAACGACGGGATATACGTCCGCTACACGTGATTACATGGTCCTGTTTTATATCAATTGGATATGGGACACTTGTTTGTGTTGTGCATTCCATCTTATTTTTATTTACATATTTATCCTTAAGTATACAATCTATTTCAGTATCATCAGAATTTCGAAGACTTACTTCTAACGGGTACACTCTCTGTATTGGTCTTAATATCTCTCCCCTTTCAGTTACTAACTGTAGTACTCGTATGTTGCCATCCTTTCCATTGATCATTTTCTTTACACGTGCTAAGGGCCAATCTATACGTTTGGAATTATCATTTCCTAATAGAACTAAACGTATATATCACTATAATATAAAAACGTATATAACGCTATACCACTGAACGTTTTCTCCTTCCGAAGTAGAAGTCAACAAAATAAACCGCGACATCAAATTTGCTACCCTTTTCAATTCTTTATTAATTTCGTCTTCGTCGTACGTACAATAAGAGGGCCATTTTTCCGGAGGATTGCGTAGCCATTCAGGACCATTTCACCAATCCGATGCTAGTAACTGACGGACTGTGCAGCCTCTCGACGGTAAATCTGCAGGGTTAAGTTCTCCGCTCACGTGCCTCCACCGATTAGGATCTGTGAGCTTTCTTATCTCTCTTACTCTGTTCGAAACGAAAACGCTCCAATTATCAACTCTGCGTATCCACGATAACACTGTTGATGAGTCAGTCCAAAGATAAATATTTAAATATTTATACGTAAACGCCTTTAAAACCGTAACCGTTAAACGCGCACCTATCGTTGCAGCTAATAGTTCCAATCGCGGTATGCTTATACGCGTATTCTTATCCTCCTTTACAGGTGTTATACGCGATTTGCCTTGTAAGAAATTAACTTCAACGGCATTTCCACGTACAATACGAATGAAAGTCACGACCGCATAAGCTATTTTACTCGCATCACAAAATGTATGCAGAGTTACAGATTCTATGTCCTTTATATCACCGATTGTACATCTGGGTATTCGTACGCTTTCTAAAACCTTTAACTCACTAACCCACTTAGAAAATTGGATTGGTATTGCTTCATCAACAGGATCATCCCAATTCAACTGTTGCGCCCACGCCTGTTGTAATAAAATTCTAGGTTGTATAGTTGCCGGACATATAAAACCAAGCAGGTCGAAAATACGATGTGTAAAAGACAAAATTTTCCTTTTTGTTATAATATTAAGCTCGTCCCCTTTAAGTTTATCTAGATTAAGTAATAAAGTGTCGCTAGTTTTTTCCCAATTGATACCCAGTACGCATGCAATCCTATCATTTTTTGAGTGATCGTCAATGATGCTTTCCCATCCGCAGAGGTCCAAGGCGGCTAAATTCATAACCGACTGTGCATCTCTTTTAAAATCTAACAGTTCTTCTTCACTATTTAGGCTAGTAACACAGTTGACGACATAGAAAATATTTTTTAATTTAATAATGTTTTCCCGTTTACATTTTACTGCGCTTTTATTTTCAATCATTGAGTTAATACAAGTATTTCTCGGAAGAGTTAGATTGTTTATCTGTCTGGGGTAAATATTTTGTTTATTAGGTTTATGGCGTATTTCTTGCCTCCTAAATAAATTCTCTCGAGCTTCGAGTCTTCGTTCTATTGCTATCGCGTCTTTTACTACGTCCTCGATAGCTTCATTCTCTTTCAGTCTAGTTTCGATTTCGGGTTTTAATCCTAGTCGAAAACATTCTATGATTGCCTTTTCGATGCTGCGCTTAAAGGCAGGTGTATTTGGTGCCTTGGTTATGTGGCGATTTACTTCGTAAATTGGAGAACCGATGTCTCTCATTCTATTCGCGTATCTTATAACTGATTCATGTTCACCCTGGTATTGACTACTCAGTTCGCCGAGAAGTTGGTGCATGTTTTTCGATTGGGCGTAACAGTCCTTTAAATGTTCTTTAAATTCTTCGACTGTGGCGAATGCGTACCCAAATATTATTTCTCTTGCTTCACCCAAGAGTTTCTCTTAAGTAATTTCGTGAAGCTTTCTTCGAGATTATTGCTTATCAGTTCCCTAGCTTCTGTACAGTATTCTAAGAAATGACTAAGGGGAATATTTTTCCCGTCAAATTCAGGAACAAATTTTAGTGCTTCTTTCAAAGATATGGTTGTTGATTGAACGTTCGCCATTTTAGTGCTTGGTAGGTGTTCAGCTATTAAGCAATCACTTGTCAGGTGCGATAAGTATGGTCTAACCGTCTTTCGTTCGGCGAGGTCTATAGAGTCACCGGAGAACGATATGTTTTCAGGGGTAGATGAACCTGTGTGTATGGGACTGACGTCTTCTATATTTTGTTCGATATTCGATTGTTCTCGAGGCGTTGATGTGCCGAATGGCGTAAATTTAACCTCTTTTAAGTCTTTCGGAGGAGTTCTGAATTCGTCCTCCCTTGGTTGATTCTCAGGTTCGTTTTTTAATGGGATTTCTAACTCCTTCCCTGATCGAGTTTTACTACGTGTATTCATTCGATTTTTAATGTATATGTGTATAAATGTGTCTTCTTTTTATTTATATGGTTGTGAGGCAGTTGCGTATGACTACCGTTTGTTTCGATACTTTATTAATTAGATTTTCTCTCTCTATTTTTCCAATTGATTTATTTAAATTATTTTTAATTGTTTCCTCAACCTTCACCTGTTTAATAATTTTATTTTAATATATATTTGTTCGTAAATTGCGTGTTACGAGATATATATTGATTAGTAATATCGTTTCGTAAATTTTTGTAATGATTCAGTGAATAATTTTCGACCGAGAGGCAGTTGCGCGTGGCTATCGTTTGTAGCTCAGAGGCTTTGGTGCTTGATCGTATTAATTTAAATTTCTGACCGAGAGGCAGTTGCGCATGGCTATCGTTTGTAGCTCAGAGGCTTTGGTGCTTGGTCGTATTAATTTAAATTTCTGACCGAGAGGCAGTTGCGCATGACTATCGTTTGTAGCTCAGAGGCTTTGGTGCTTGGCCGTATTAATTTTTATTTTGTGTATTTTTTTTTTTAAATCCTTTCGAATGGTGAGGTTGGGTTATTAATTTGTTAATGTTAATTCATTTGTTTAATTTATAGCATCCCGATTTGTTATATTCATTTTTTACGTTCTCTCTCCTTTTTTATCATTAAATGGTTTGTGTTTTTCTTTTGAAAATTTTTATTAATTTTTGATTATTTAATCCCACTTCTATTCGTGAGGTTTATTCCGTTAAGGAAAGTTGTGCAAACGCTTTTTCTAGGCTTTCTATAGTTTCAGTATCCTCCTTTTTAGGTGATTTATGTAGGCTTATTATAGCCTTTATAATTTTAGCAATAATACTTTGTAAGTTTTTCTCATCTCTTTGTTTTTCTTTTAGCAAGATTATAATTTATCGTTCTCTTCTTTCTGATTTTGTTAATTCGTCCTGCTCTTCTGCGAGCAGGGAATATAGTTGTAATATCGTATTTTTCAATTGTTTATTTTCGGCTTGTTCCTTATTCAGATTTTCTCTCTCCCTTTGAAGTATTTGTTTCTGTTATTATTTGTTATTATTTTTTTATTATTTATTTATTTTATATATAAATATATACATATATATATATATATATATATATATATATATATATATATATAGAAAAAAATCATATATATATATATTTTTTTTTTCACTATATGTGTGTATATATATGTGCTTTGTTTTTTCTTTTTCCTTTTTTTTTATATATTATTCTTTATATATGTATTTTACTTTGTGAGTGTTTTTAAAAGTATTAGTTTGTTATTTGTTTATGTTATTATTCTTTGTTATATTTTATTAGTTGTTATAGGTTCCACATCAATTGTTTAATGCCAAGTGCAAATTATCCCGGCTGAGCCCCCAAAATTTTAAAGACTAATGTGACGTCTGGGCATATTTACCCTTCCGTACACGTTACTCTTTATTTTTAATACATACGTGTATTAATTTTAATACACATATGTATTCCTATTGTTTTAGGCAGTTTTGAGCCTGAAGTTGCCTCCACTAGTTCGGTAATGCCTAGTCGATCACTTGATGGCAACAAACAATAAGGTATAACTTTTAATGGAGATTATGAAACCCTATGCTGGTCTTACATAGGTCAGTGTCCAAGGCTTTATTTGGATGCAATTTCCTCTTCTTTCGAAGGGGAAGCTGAACCCGCCTCGGCCTACCGACCTAGTTCCCTATTGACTAAGTATGTATGTGTGATAAACTAGGGGGATGTTCAGTCCTACCATATAGGAGGACCAGACACATCCCCGAAAAAAGGAGATAGAAAGAAAAAAGAGAGAGAGAGAACAATTAGATTTATAATTTATTAAATATTAATGAATTTTATTTCTTACTTGTATATAGTGCACAGTGACAGAGAGAGGACTTACTGGAGACTGCTTGACTGAGTGCGACTGACTGAATGCTGCTGACTGAATGAATTTTGGTGGAAAAATCGGGGCTTTATATACCCGATTTTTCCTAGATCATCCGCAATCCCTCTCTCTGCTCCTCGTTTTTACAGCTTTTTTGTTACATTGTTTACTTTGCTTACTTTTAGCCTTAATACTAGTATAAACAATTAAATTTTATCATAAACATTCATTATAATTTTTGTCTTAAATATTTGTTGTATTAAAAATGTAGTTTAATTGTTCAAAGTATTAATTTTACTATAAATTAAACATCAAAAATTGTACACTAGCGCATCGCTAATGTACATGTTGCGTTACCTATGAGACCTTCATCGGAGAAACATACGCTTCTAACGTATGATCTTGCGCAAGCCAACGTCTTATTTCGGCGGTATTATGAAATTGTTTTCCTCGCCCAAATAAGATGATGACATGCTAGATGAAATTCGGTCATTTTAGTTTCGATTCTTATTCTACAAAACTTTATTTATATATATATTTATTTATATATATACATATATATGTTCAAGTATTATTATTATTATTGTATGTTTTTATTTAATAATATATATATATATATATATATATATATATATATTATTATATTATATATTTTTCTTTATAAATGTATATATATTTTTTTATGTGTTATTAGTATATATCATGTTTATATATATACACCTATATATAGGTGTTGTATTATAATACCTTATATTTATTTATATATATATATATATATATATATATTTATCTCTATTATTATATATTATATTTAAAACTCTAGCTTACATTTATATATATATATATATATATATATATATATATATATATATACGTGTATATGAATATATATACTTTCAATGTTTAAATTAATATTATTTTATTAAGATTATTAGCTCAATGTTACACAATTATTTAAATGAAGCTCAATAATCGTACTTAGAATAAACGGACTACTACATACACCAAAAACTACTCTATAATGTCTATATATAATCAAATCGTTTTGTTCATTATACCACAGAAATCGAAGTGCATCGCGGTCAGTCGGGTGTATCTCGATTTGCAAAAATGCCTTTCTAATATCCGAAATTACACCTATCTTACCCTCACGAAATTTTTGTAGAACAGATGTTATACACTCCAACTCATTAGGGCCCTTGTGCAGACATTCATTAAGGGAGGGGCAGTCTGGTTGCTTGGCCGATGCATCGAACACATGTCTGATCGTGGTCGTGGAATTCTCCTTATAAACTGGCCTGTGCGGCAGGTAGTGAACCATGCCGAACTCTCGCTCCTCCTCAGCTACTGCTTCTATAATACCATCCGCAAGCCACTCCTGAAATATGGCATTGTAAGCCGCGTATTTCCCCGTTGCTTGTAGACGTTTTATCGATGTTTCGAGTCGTTTACGGGCAATATTCTTATTTTCTGGCAATACTGGATGGCATTCAAGCCATGGTAATTGTACCTGGTATATGCCATTAGGACTGCGAACCACCGTCGACAAGAATATATGTTTTATTTCTGCATTTTGATCACTTTTTATTTGTACTTCTATAGGATCTCTAATGCCTATAGAGTCTAACGACCATAATTCTTGTATACTCATATTCCGTGATACCATTCCTATAGTTATCATCGCTGCGCTGTCCTGTTTTTCTTCGTCTGGGATCTCGCCCATGAGTGTCCATCCTCACAATGTCTCAAACGCTACTAATCCACCGTTTAATACATGTCTATGACCCGTTAGCAATTTTCCTGCATGATTGGCGCCTATTAATATATCGACAGAACCACTGTCAGTGTTTAAATCACTCAATACAATGTTCATTTTCCTTAGCTCTTTAATCCACGGACCGTACGTAATTGCAGGTATGCTATCGCAGATAACCCTTTGTTCATGAAGTATTAACTTGGCATGATAATCGCGATTTAAGCTGCCAATTCGCATAGCGTACATTTTATGATTTACTATTTCAGATCGCTGCCCGCCGAAAAGTAAATGTCTCATCTTCTGCTCTGCAATGGCATGATACTGCATCTGTTCGATAACCTTCTTAGTGATGTACGAGCGCTGCGAGCCAGAGTCTATAACAGCACGTGCAACAATCTCATTACATCCTTCGATCAATCTCACCTTCAACGTTTTCATAAACACTTAAGTATTGTTGCTCGCGCTTGCGACTGTAGCTACGTTATTTTCTACTATATCGTGGGTACTTTTTTCAGCTTCCTGTTTATTTTCTTTCTCTCGACACATCAATTCTACGTGCCGTCTTCCGCATTTAACACATTTTGTAGCTGAACGATATACCCTTGCGCCATGACCAATTTTCAGGCATTTGTAACAGGCATTTTTGCTCTTGCGCGCTGGTTTTCCTCTTCGGAAGTCATATCACTAGCCTTCTTACAATCTGCACTTTCGTGGCCCTTTTTGTCGCAAAAAATACAATATGGTTCACGCATTCTTGAGATGGCCATATCCTTTGTGTTCGTCGGACCGCGTGTTCTAGAAACCAATCAATCCCTTGCACTTGGCACATCTTTTATATCAGCACGTGGCTTCTCCTTTTTTCCCCTTTCCGTCGAGCTGTTTTCTTTCATTTGAAAACCCTTTGCGGCCATCGCTATGCTCATCTCGCCTTCAACTTCGGAACATAGAAATTTTATCAACTGCTTAAGTCTCGTTTTCGAATCGTCCGCATCTTCTTCATCCGTTTGGTTGCTTGCATTTTGCACCGCATAATTTCTTTGCCACGCACGAAGCAATTCTTCTGGTAACGCTGACTCCACAAGCGGAAAGATCGTCGCCGCGCACGTATCGGCAGTTACCCCGAGCGACTCAAGTGATCGAAGGTATGATTCTAGCTTATCGAATAAACTTGCTAGATTAATTTCTTTTGCCGGTTTCATTGCTCTTTCCAACATAAGCTTGAGCAATTCTCGAACAAAAACTTCTATTTGGAGTTGTTTACGGCCGAACCTACACTTCAGTGCCTTTCTAACTTTTTCATAGTTATCACCAGTCGGTGAATAACCCTTTACTGAATCAGCAGCTCTTAAGTGTGGCTCCATCGCTTGAACGAGATACTGGAATTTGTCCTCATTCGCAATGGTACTATCTTCATCAATTTTTTTAAAGAGGCTCCAGAATTAGAACCAATCCCGTACATTACCACTAAAACGCGTCAATTCAATTTTCGGCAATTTATACGTTCTCGTGACCTGTTTCTCTGATGCAGAGTTCCCTATACCTTCATTAGGTTTTTCTTTCGTTTTGAATTGCTGATATTCTCCAGTGGCTGCTAAAAATCTCTTCTTGTAATCATCGATTTCATCAAGCTCAATCGCGATTTCATCGTCCGTAGTGTTCATGTCCTCATACATGATATCGATGAACTGTTCTGAGATGTTTAACAGCACTTCCATTTTTTCTGCCATAAATTTGTAAGCCACATTTAAATCAGATACGTTGCTGACAGTGCCAATACAAAATGATTTAAATGCACGCAACGCCTTAGTAAACGCTGTGCGTGCTGTTGCGCGTTTTCTTTTACACTTATCCATGTTTCTATAAAATCTCGTCACTTTCAAATCACTTGAACACTGTTCACTCCACGGTCCTGTCACGGTCGCCATATGTTATATTTAAAAAAGTTTAATTAACTTACAAAGGATTTGGAGTATGATAAATCAATGACATAACAATTTAACGTGGAAAGTGTAAGAGCAACAATATATTAAAGGTTTGAACAACTAGTTTCTATAAATTCTAAAGTAATACACGCTGTCAAAAGATTAGTATATCGAATAACGCTGACCGTTCGTCTCGAAGACGCAGTTGCAACTGCCTTTCAAACTGCAAGCAAGCGCTGTAGAACCTCTAAAACGCCCCCTTTGAGGGTCTTCCCACGCTCCTTTTACAACCATATAAGCTTCAAATATCAGAAAATAAACGTTGAAAATTTCTCGCTCGGATGGTCAGCTTATGGATTAGACCCGCCGACTTTATGACCTTCTTAAGAACACCCTGAAGGACCGCGCTAAAACCATCCCAATTACTTTACAATGCATATGCGGTGCATCTGGGTTTATAACTAGAATTCTCATTGATGCCTGCAGAGAACTTACAAGGAGGCATATAAAGAAATTTGTCCTTTCAAAGTCATACACGTGATACACATCCGTACTCTACGCTATTTCCAGTCAAAACGCATTAAATAATATCGACAGTTTTTGATGTGTAAATACGACAGTTATATTCAGATATATACGGTAATATATATAATATATATGTATATATATTGTATAAATATATATATATATATATATATATATATATATATATATTGTTAAATAATAAGTTATTAAAATTTATGTTTGCTAGATTTAAATATAAAAGTGATAAAAATAGTTATCTAAAACGATACCAATATCAAATATTTTAGATTCAAATACATGGACGTAGATGTGTCAATACCCAAGAGAAGCCAGATTTAGTAAATATTACGTGATAGTCTCAGACACAATTACAGTACTGTCTCTTTCTTGTCATTATCTTGGTGTTGACAAGAAAGTATAAAAAATACAACACAATGAATATACGATTGAATTTAAGTTTTATCCTTCGAAGCTACATCCCTTTTACTTTTACGTTTGAAGTTCAGAAAACGCAATTTTTTTTAATTTAAAAAATCTTGATAAAATCACGAGATGCCAGTTTTTTTTTACTTTTACAAAAAAGTACGAACATTTTATTATATTACAGAAATATTTTGATACATTATTTTTTAAATAATGTTAAATATAATTACTAAATAACTATGGTGGCATTGAGATATTTTCATTTTCTGTTGAGCTAGAAGTCAATTATTGAACAGTTAAAAAAATACGTTTATTATATAAGTCAATTGTGACGTATTGTACAAGAGTAGAAGTTATTTTTATGTTTTTATACACGTTACGCCCGTACGTTGAAGTATAGAATGAAAAGGCGCGGAATTGGGAATAAATATGTAAAGAATTATTGAAAAGAAATGTAAAATAGCCCGTGCAGAAATATACTCGGAGTATCCCTAGTTCGGGCTAGATCCTAGTCAGTATTGCTGATGATTTCTTCATGTAGGTAATACTCGCCAGATCCGACTTTGATTTCCCTACAATCATCTAATAATCGTCTTATAATATCATAATTATTACTTTCTCGACTTTCTTCAGATTTTTTCATCTTTTATTCATGTTAGAAAAAAATGTGTTTTCCATATTTAAAATGTTGACAAGTGTGAAAATTAAGGAAATGGTTAGGCTTTCTATGTTGATTGTAGTTAAATTTCCTGAACTTTTTCTATTATTGAAAGGAACGATGTCTTCTAGTCCAGACCTTACTAGTACGAAAATGAGATTTTCTTAACTTTTTCATTTACTCGAGTATTACACACGCGCGCGCGCGTATATATATATATATATATATATATATATATATAAATTATTTTTATAAAAATATTTTTATGTATATACTAGCATCCCCCGTCTCAGTAAAAAAGTTATCTCAAGTAACAAAAATATTTTTTTTTTAATTCAACTTAACTTTTGTTTGATAAAAAAAGTTTTTTTATGATATATATAATATATATATGATCTATATATATAGCATATCATATCATATCATATCATACCATATCATACCATATCATACTAATTTATAAAGACAAAGCGTGTTTTTATTTGTACACAATAAAAAAAAAACTATTGAAACGATTGCTCTGATATTTGACATATAGATTCTATATTGTCTTGTGAAGGACATGGACTACGTTATTTTATTGAAAATCATTTTACATTCATGAATAAATTAAGTTCACCGTCATAGCAGTCAGTTTCACGAGCGGCCAGTAGGTCGCGTCTTGAATCACGAATATCAACTCAAAATAGTCCACTTAAACTATTAATACCAGGCGAGTTCAGTGAAATGGTCATATCCAACTTTGGGATTCATATCCGAAAAAAGGCGTGAGTTAGTCGGTATTATACTTTTTGTTCTTCAGATTATCTGACAATACTCTTACACCTAATGGATATCTTTTGATTTTTGTAAATTTTATTTTCTCTTATGTGGTAAAATCTTTCTCTCTCTCTCTCTCTCTCTCTCTCTCTCTCTCTCCCTCTCTCTCTCTTTCTGTCATCTCCTATAAAATGGTTTTGTATGCAAAAACATACTAAACATAATTCGTGACGACAAATTATGCTTTTGTTTTTATACGTTACTAGCATCCCCCGTCTCGGCTTCGCACGAGATAATAATTTAAACGATTTCATAAACAGTTCAATAATATCTAAGTAAAATTTATATGTAAAAATCTATATTACTAGAAATAATTTACCGTAATTTACCTATCATCGCTTCCATATTAAACGCTGCTTTAAAGCATCGTCCACTCCAAAAACGTGATCTTTCGATGACCATTTTAGACAATATTTATATACTAGCATCCCCCGTCACCCGAGATAATAATTTAACCGATTTCTTAAACAATTCAATAATATCTACATAAAAAGTACTCTATATATAAAAATCTATATTACTAGAATTAATTAAACGTAATTTACCTATCGCCGCTTCTGTATATACAGTATATATATACAGAATATACAACCGTATTTAATATACATATATATGCATATTAAACACGGCTTTTATGGGAAAAATTATATTATCGAGTTTGAGTGGCAGAACAAGATGTCCAAATGTCTCGAGACGACGTTTAAGAAGAGTATCATCTTCGGACTATAGGACATATCTCGGGTGAATCTCCCCCGTAGAAGTCGATTTCCTCCTACCTGGACGCCGTTTCCTATCAACTAAATACAATATTACTTCTAGAAATCACCCAGAGACAGACATCGCATTCTATCATCCGAGCATAAAACTGCCAGCAAAAATAGTTCTAAGGGAACGGGATATCGTGTTCAACCGCCCGTACACGCCAATTCAATATTTCTCAAAAGAAACCGTATTGAAAATGTATATATATTTCATATATTTCCGTTTTTTCAATTAAATACCGTGAATATTTTAGAAGTGGTGCCAACTGAAATTCAAACAAAATATTAATATGCGAAAAGCGTATTTTTCAAACGGGCGCTGGCCATTGCCTTTCTTTTCTTTATGCACAAGTGACGATGTATTATATATATATATATATATATATATATATATATATATATATATATATATACACACATAGTTTTCAGGTGTTGGTAAATGTTGGTCATTTCTTTTATTCAAACTAAAAAAACAGCCTATTGTCGATTCAGAAGTTAATACAACGTATAATAACAAGAATATAATTTGTCGTCACAAATTAATGTTCAGTATGATTTGGCATACAAAACCATTTTATAAGAGAAAACGTAGAAAGAGAGAGAGAGAGAAAAAAGAGAGAAGATATCCATGGAAAGATATCCATAAGGTGTGAGAGTAACGTCAGACAAACCTGAAGAACAAAAAAGGTAATACCGATTAACGTCACACCTTCTTTAGGATACAAATCCGAAAGTTGGATATGACCATTCCACTGAACTCGCCTGGTATTAATAGTTTAAGTGGACTATTTTGAGTTGATATTCGTGATTCAAGACGCGACCTACTGGCCGCTCGTGAAACTGACTGCTATGACCGTTAACTTAATTTATTTATGAATGTAAAATGATTTTCAATAAAAAAACGTAGTCCATGTCCTTCACAAGACAATATAGAATCTATATGTCAAATATCAGAGCAATCGTTTCAATAGTTTTTTTGGTTATCGTGTACAAACGAAAAAACACGCTTGGTCTTTATAAATTAGTATGATGATATGATATGATATGAAGTATGATATTATATGATATGATATGATATATATATATATATATATATATATATACATATATATATACACTTGTACTTTCGAGTTCGAGCGGTAGAAAAAGATGCCCAAGTGTTTCCAGAATATGGAGAGTATCATCTTCAGACGATAGAATACGTCTCGGGACAACTGCTATAGAGTCTTGTGTTGGGAAGGTAGAATACGATATCCAGGTATCCATATACTCTATATGAGGTCTCCTACCGTTGCAATACGATACTCCCCGTAGAAGCTATCCCGAACACGAAAATGCTTGTAGAAATATATTATTCAGTATATATTATTAAGTAATAATTCTTTACCAAGAACAGGTCATTTCTACAGGGAATTTCGTGTTCATTTGGTAGGTAAGAATATCCAAGTACGTCGGGACGACTTCTATGGGGAGATCTGTGTTGGGATGATATAATATGTGCAGTTGTTTTGAAGCGACTTCTACATAAAGGATTGTGTGTAATCGTTAGGAAACGATGTCTAACTTTCTCGAGAGGACTTCTATTAGGACTATCGTGTTTAGTTGGTAGGAAACGGTGTTCTGGTATGTCGAGACATCTTCTACGCATACTTTCATGTTCGGACGGTAAAATACGATGTCCAGGTGTCTCTGGACGATTTCTACAGGGAGTTTCGTGTTCGGGCAGAAGCTTGCAATGTCCAGGTGTTTCTGAACAACTTCTACGGGGAGTATTGTGTTTAGTTGATAGGAAACGATGTCTAGCTTTATAGGGACGGCGTCTACGGAGAGTATCGTGTTTATTTGGTAGGTAACAATGTCCAGGTATGTCAGGATGACTTCTATGCGGTGTTTCGTGTTCGGACGGTAGAAGACGATGTCTAAGTATGACCAGACGGCTTTCTACTACCCTAACACGAATCTCTATGGAGAGATTCGTGTTAGGATAGTAGAATACGATTTCCAGGTGTTTTAGAACGACTTCTACGGGGAGTATTGTGTTTAGTCGGTAGGAAGCGATGTCTAGCCTCCTGGGGATAACTTCTACGGAAAGTATCGTATTTAGTTGGATGAAAACAATGACCAGGTATGTCAGGACGACTTCTGCTGGGACTTACGTGTTTGAACGGTAGAATACGATGTCCGACGGAACGACTTCTATAAAGAAATTCGTATTGTAACATTCGAACACCTAAACTTCCAGTAGAAGTCGTTCCTGAATACCTGGACATCATATTTTACCTCCCCAACACAAAACTCTCTATAGCAGTTGTCCCAAGACATATTCTATCGTCCGAAGATGACACTCTCCGTACTCGCGAAACACTTGGACATCTTTTTCTATCGCTCGAACTCGAAATTACAATTTTCCCCATAGAAGTCGTATATAATATACAAATATATATATATATATATACTAGCATCCCCCGTTTCGGCTTCGCCCGAGATAATAATTTAACCGATTTCATAAACAAATCAATAATATCTAAGTAAAGATTACTCTCTATATACAAATCTATATTTCTATAAATAATTGACCGTCATTTACCTATCGTCGCTTCTGTATAAAAAGCTGCTTCAATGTAGCGTCCACTTCAAAAAGTTAATATTTTGCCGACCATTTTAGGTTGTGCTTTTTCAACGTTTCTCCTATGAACGTGACTGAGAAAGGAAGAAAAGGTCCTCTTGACCTGAACTTTTATTGCACCCTTTGTTTTATTTTCGGAGATCTACAAGCATATTATAGACAGTTTTCAGTTTGAGTTCATCCTCCGAACAGTGCGCACGTCGAATACAATATATTATACTTAGTTATTTTTCTATATTCATTTGTCTTTCCTTTTTCGCGTGTAATTTTTTCATGGTGTATATATTAATAAATCTTAATTATTAAAATTATAATTATATTTATTTATTATAGCCCTACAACAGGTTATGGGCCCAGGATATAGTGCAATTTATACATGAAAATTAGAATACGTTCAAAAACATATAGAAAAATTTAGTGTAAAGTGAAGCAGAAAAGAGTATAAAGTGAACAAGCATATTTAATATATAAAAATGACAGATAATGCAGTGTTTCGTTATGCTATTCAAAAGCTAAATGGTCATAATTATACCGTATGGAGTTATAAGCTCCTGCTTATTAAGGATAACTTTTGGGACGTGATAAAGGAAGAAATGACACTACCAGTCGATAATGCGTGGACGAAAAGAGATGATCAAGCCCATGCAGCAATAGGGTTACTCGTTGAAGATACTCAGCTGATCCACATAAGGAATGCGTCATCGGCAAAAGAGGCATGGAATGCACTCAAAGAATACCATGAAAAGGCAACGCTGACAAGTAAAGTATTTCTATTGAAGCGCTTATGCCGTACAGTTTTAAAGGAGTACGATGATATGGAAGAGCACATCGCATCATCAGTGGAGTGTGTTAATAAACTAGCAGCACTCGGACAAGCCTTGCCAGATGATCTTGTGGCAGCAATGTTATTGGCAAGTCTTCTAAGATCATATGATACTCTCGTTACCGCACTAGAGAGCAGGCCCGAAAGTGACCTTACGTCTCAATTCGTTAAAAGTAAATTAATTGGCGAAATTAAAAGACGCAAGGGAGCAAAAGATACGCGAAGAGACAACAACAGTGAAAGTGCCTTGAAATCGGTGCATAATGGGAAAGGATCTGAGTACAAGAAAAAAGGAAATTATTTCTTTTGCAAGAAACCTGGACATTCAAAAGCTGAATGCTTTAAATATAAAAATTGGAAAGCAAAACAAAAGCAATAATAAATGCCAGCATATAAATAACAAGGATGATTACAGTTTTCTTGTGAAATCAAATCACGAAATAGAAAAGTATTTTGGAATAAAGACAAGAAAAGAAAATAATTCATGTTGGTATGTAGACTTGGGGGGCTACAAGCCATATGGTTAAATCAAAAAGATTTTTTCAAGTTCTGGACTCAGGTAAAAAAGGCCAAGTGAGACTCGCGGACGACGAAAACTTCGCAGAAGTAGAAGGCATTGGCTCGGGAGTAATAAAGTGTACAGCTGAAAATGAAGTAATAAAGAAAATTCAATTGAATGACGTGCTCTATGTCCCCACATTAGATGCCAACTTACTGTCCGTAAAGAAATTAACAGAGGACGGTTTTACGGTACTATTTACAAGAGAAAGTTGTCAAATAATGCGAGATGGGAAATTACAAGGACTGATAAGATTATTCTCAGGCTTATATTTACTTGAAATCGTTGAAAAAGCATACACAGCCAATGGAGCCATAAAGAAAGGGCACAACGTGAATTGCCAGCACGTGTGACACAGATTGTTCGGGTATCGAGAGGTAAGCGCGATTAAGAACCTAGTCATAAAAGGCTTAGCGACCGAAATTCAGGTAACAAACTGTAGAATTCGTGAGCAGTGCAAATGCTGTATACAGGCAAAAATGACACGCCAATCTTTTCCAAAGGAATCTAAAACAAAAACGCAGGCACCTCTGGATTTATTGCATACAGATATTTGTGGCCCGATGCAAACAGCTACACCGAAGAATAAAAGTTATATGCTTACTATTATTGATGATTTTTCAAGATATAGTAAAGTATATTTCTTAGAGCGGAAAAATGAAGCTTTTACCTGCATTAAACAATACATTGAAATGGTAAAAACGCAGTACGGTAAAAAACCGAAAATAATACGATCCGATAGAGGAGGTAAATATGATAATGAAGAATTGCATGTAAATGTAAAAGTTCAATATACAGCTCCTTATTCTCCGCAGCAAAATGGAATTGCGGAGAGAAAAAATCGATCCTTAATTTAAATGGCTCGCTGTATGTTGATCGATGCAAATTTAGGGAAGAAATATTAGGCTGAGGCTGTCAACACTGCCAACTGTCTTTAAAATTTGTTACCGACAAGCGCTACATCAAAAACACCTTTTGAATTATGGCGCGGGAGCAAACCTAATCTGAGCAATTTGCATATTTTTGGTTCTACTGCATATATGATAATCCACCAGGAGAAAAGAAGAAAGCTGGACAAAAAGGATGAAAAATATATTTTTGTAGGATATTCTGAAGAATCCAAGGCCTTCAGACTATTAGACACAAAGACAGATAAAGTGAAAATGAGTCGTGATGTGATCATTTCTTTTATTCAAACTAAAAAAAACGTAGTCTCTGTCACAATTCTGAAGTTAATATAATGTATAAAAACAAAAATATAATTTGTCGTCACAAACTATATTCAGTATGATTTGACATACAGAACCATTTTATAAGAGAAGGAGAAAGAAAAACACAGATAGAGAGAGAGAGAAAGAGAGAGACAGATTTTCTCACGTAAGAGAAAATAAAATTTACAAAAATCAAAAGATATCCATAAGGTGTGAGTATAGTGTCAGATTAACCTGAAGAACAAAAAAGGTAATACCGACTAACGTCACACCTTTTTTAGGATACGAATCCCAAAGTTGGATATGACCGTTCGTTTGAGATGGCCGTGATTCAAGACGTCACCTAGTGGCCGCTGGTGGAACTGACTGTTAAAACCATTAACTTAATTTATTGATGAAAGTAAAATGATTTTCAATAAAAAACATAGCCTATGTCCTTCCCAAGATAATATAGAATCTGTATGTCCAATTTCAGAACAATCGGTTCAGTAGTTTTTTCGGTTATCGTGTACAAACAAAAACACGCTTTGTCTTTATAACTTAATATGAGTATGAGTATGATATGATATGATATGATATGATATGATATGATATGATATTATATTATATATATATATATATATATATATATATATATCCCGTACAGAAATATACTCGGCATATCCCTAGTTTGGGCTAGATCCAAGTCAGTATTACTGATGATTTCCTCATGTAGGTAATACTCGTCAGTTAGATTTGTGTACAATTATCTAATAAACGTTTTATATTCATTATTAATTTCTCGACTTTATTCAGATTTCCTTATCTTTTATTGATGTTGGAAAGAAATACGTGCTTTCTATAGTCAAAATTTTACAAGTACGAAACTTAAGGAAATTATCAGGCTTTCTATCTTGGATCTAGTCAGATTTCCATAACTTCTCCCTATTTTGAAAAAAATGGCGTTTTTCTAGGCGGAATCTGCCAAGTAGGAGAATTAAGGAAATGGTTAGACTTTTTGTTTTGATTCTAGTTAGCTTTCCTCAACTTTTTCAAATATTGGAAAGAACGATGTCTTTTCTAGTCAAAACCTTATGAGTACGAAAATTATATATATATATATATATATATATATATATATATATATATATATATATATATACCTGCAGAACTTTCCAAAATGGGAAAGAATCTAAAAAATTGATTCACTATGCATGTTTTATCTTGTGTTTTTAAAATTATTATATGATCTTAAGTGCTGTACGGTCATATGCAAAATATAGTATAGTAATTGCATATTGCGTTTTAGCATAGTGCATAATGCGTTAGCTTGCGAATCGTAGGGTCATGGGTTCCGATACTCAGCGGAGGTCGGAATTTTTTATCGAAATAAAATAATTTATATGTTCAACGGAGGCGTTTAATATTAAAATGTATAATAATTAGTGTAAAAAAATATATTAATAATTATTAATTGTTAATTGTAAATCGTAATACATAATACATCGTAATGCATGTAGAAAATAATTTATAAATTCTAATTAAATGGTATGTGTTACCTAAATACGGAAATATATATATTTTTTTAAATAAATTACTATTGAAGAGTCAAAAAATTATTCACTTGATCGAGGAAACACAATGAGAATAATAAATATTCCTATATAAAATGCTATTAAATATATTTAATACGGAAAACTAACCCGATACTAGTTAAATTCGAGAATGAATTTCTACACGGGTATATATATATATATATATATATATATATATATATATATATATATATATATATAGTATAAAATGGTCAGCGAAAGATCACGTTTTTGGAACCAACGTTTCTTCGAAGCAGCTTTTAATATGAAAGCAATAATAGGTAAATTACAGTAAATTATTTATAGTAATATAAATTTTTACATATAAGATACATTTTACTTAGATATTATTTATGTTTATAAAATCGTTGAAATTCTTATCTCGGGCGAAGCCGAGAGAGGGGATGCTAGTATTTTTATAAATACATAATTAATTCAATTTTATTTTCAAAAAATACTTATTATTGAAAATGGAATAGTTCTCTTTGTTAGTGAATAATTTTTTCTTGAACATGATTTTCAGTTTTCAGCATAAAAAAATATAGAAATACAAATGTATAAATTGATTTTTATTTCTTACTTCGTTCGACGTACCTCCTATGCTTTTTGGAGAGGTAAACTGTTCTACGAAATAAAATCCACGTTAAGATGTACTGTATATACATAAGTTAATATTGTTTTATTATACTATTCAATTAATTTATTCACGTGATTCAAGTAAGATATCCCTAGAATAAAAAATTGTTCTTGTGTGTAAATTCTTGTTCTTTTATATTAAGAGCGCTAAAGTTTTGCAATTATAGTCTCACGTTTTATTTATGTTGCTAGTTAATGTAGATAAGTGTTTTTTTTTGTTTTTTTTATTGAGCTTACCCAAGCCTATAGAAAGACTTATACAGCTATATAGATAAGTGTTGATAAGTAATGTATCAGATATATATCTAATGACTTTTTAGAATAAACATAAATGAAAGTATAATTAAATTAATAAAAAGACTGTCAGATGGATTGGATTCATGATCCTGAGACGATTTTTCACCGGAAATCAGAAATCCCTATTAGACTCCCTCTACCCTTCGCAATCCCAAGAAAAAGTTAAATTCAAATGTGTAATTTGAATATTTTGGAGTATTAATGTTAGTGTTATAATTAATTCGTCAAATATGTAAGTTATATCAATTTAAGCATTCATTTCAATGTAGGAATTTACAAAAGTTTTTATATTTAAATTATAGGTATCGTCGAACGTTCTACGTATCGAAACCGCGTGTAAGCCTTTTTTATTAATATGTAATAAAATAAAATCTTTACCTTAGTATATCTGTTGAGTATATATCATTCTATATTATAATTTTCAGGTGTCCGGAATTCATCCCTTTATATTCTATATTGTTGGTGTTTCTTTGAAGTGAAGTTAATTGGCAAAACTATAATACAAACAAACAAAAAATACAGTTGGAAACAATTAATCAGAAATGGAGGAATGAGAAGAGAGAAAGACACTAAGATGCGCTCAGATTCTCTATTATGTACTTCTTACAGATTTGTTTTTCTCGGAACTGACTTGGGACTTAAGTATATAGCGTATCTAAATAAAACTGACTTTTAGCAAATGCTCATTATCTGCAATGAAGCAAGGTTGGTAGTTTATCGTGAAAATTCATACGTAATGCAAGAAGTATAAAACCTCGTAAAAAATTCTTTGAGAGTCTGGTAACTGTTGTTTTAGAACCATTGCTTATTTTCCTTTTGCATTTTGATAAGTAAATAATTGTGATACATATACCGACTTTTCAATTAAAGAAACAAATTTTATCCTTTTATTTAAAAAACATTTATAAAGCGTTCTTTTAAATGCATAAATAGATATCATATACTCTCGAGAAAAGGAATGAGATATAATTGTATAGTCAATTACATCTATATAGTATGAATAATGGAATTAAATAAATTGCATGTAATTATAAGTTTTGATGCTTTTAAATAATATAATCAAAATAAAAAGAATAACTTTACCTTGAACTTAAAAAATTAAAGATACCAGATATACTATATTAAAGTCTATAAATTGATTTTATTTCTTATATTAATTTTAAAATATATATAATTAAATTTTTTGAAAAGAATAAAAAAAATTTTCATAAAGTTCTAATGTAAAGTTAACTTTTTCAACATAAGTTATTTCAAAATTAATCTTTTATGAAAAGATGTCGAAATGACGTATATATCATTAAAAAAATTTATTACATACTATTTAAATTTACAAACAAGAAAACGTTTAATCTATTTCAAAATTTCAACAGCTTTGTCACAAATATATATATATATATATATATAAATTCTTCTCCATGTTGGGTATATAGTTTATAGTGTTTATAAAATGTGACAAATATTTTGATTTCAAATAAAAAGAGAAAGATAACAACATAATTTCAAAACACTTTATCGACGTATATCTATATTGTATTTTATTATTTGGAAGGGCCAATTATACATTGCATGTTATTAGAGAGTAGATCGTTTTGATGCACGGATGTTTAGTAAATTAAAGAAATCTATAAAGAGAAAACTTTTGCTATATTATCATCCAGTGAAATAAAAATGGTACAAAATAAATAAAGATGTTCGACGAGTGCGAAGCACATGACGTAACAGAAGGGCAAGCGCAACGGTGTACTGGTCCACTTAGTCACCGTTTACAAGTGTGCTCTGCTCGACTCCGACAGTAATTCGGGAGTCGGGCCCACGCGCCTCTCGCAACTGCTCTCGCATGCGCACACCACTCCGCACGAAGCGGATTCGAAAAGCAACAACTCTCCGCACTACTCTCTTTGACCTGCTCTGAACATAATACCAATGATACTGCCACGAGATACAAGGTACAAGTTGGTACGAGCACCTAAGCGAGTAGCGAGGCAAGCCCAAAATGTGAGATTGCAAGGTCTGCAGCTTTACGAGTCCCTGCACTGGCCGCCCGCGGCCGCGAGGGCGCCGCCTCCGCCGCTCGCCGTCTGCGCCGCGCGCCGCCAAGCCTCCGTCGCCGCGATTGGTCCGCGCGTGGGAGTCGGGAGCGCCCGCCGCCCGGCGATCCGCGGACACCGTCGGTAACTCCGCCGAGCGGCAACCGAGGCAGTTTGCAGTGAGCCCCCGACTCGTTGCTATCCGTGTTCCGCGCTTGAAACCGTGTTGCCAAAACCCGCGCCGCAAGCAGCAGTCGAGCAGCCCAGTTCAGAGGGCACCCACGCATATTTCTGATAACCATCAGTCGGCCCGAGTGTCGGCGCCGCTGTGCCCAAAGCCCCCTCCCCCATCCCGTGGCGACGCGATCGCGTTCGAGGATGTTCCGGCGCGCGCACGCGCCCGTGGCGCCGAACAACACGGCGCCCGGTGCGGCGAGCGCCCAGCAGACGACGCCGAGTTCGGCGCACCAGCAGGCCCCGTGCCGGGCCTCCGGAGCGAGCCACCTCTGAGCATTGCTCGACACGCGCAGCCGGCTGCATCAGCGGAAGCAGAGTCGGTGCTCCGCGAGTGCCGCGAGTGCCCAAGTGCCAAGGCAGCACCATCAGTGGTGCGGATCAAGACCGACCCCTAACGGACATCAGGGACGCGCGATGCCGCACGTCAGCAGCAGCGGTGGCGGGGATGACCTCGGCAGCGAGGACGAAGTGAAGGTCTTCAAGGACGAGGGCGAGGACGGCAAGCCCACCGAGGAGAACCTTACCGAGGAGAAGAGCTCGCTTATCGACCTGACGGAATCGGAGGTGCCCAGAATCCCGCCTTTCCTCTCCCGCGTACGACGGCGCGCGCTGCCATTCTTGCCGGCCGTTCGGGTGGCGGCGTGACCGCCTCCCGGACTGCCACTTGCCACAGTCGTCGGCAATGGCCGCTCGACCACGACCTCGGTAGCCAAAGCGACCCGTGAGCGAGTTACCGGCGCTCTCCGTGCATTTCGTAACCATTCGATCACCTTCTTATGCCCGCTCAAAAATTTGTAGTTTCTGCAGTGTTTTTGCAAAATGTAAACAGGCCAGCGCGTTTTGGGAGATGAGGGCTCGAATACTTATACCGGCGGTTCGGCATTGACTGACAGGGAAGGGGAGGCGTAAAAGGGTTTAATTTTTAAATGTCCAAACAAGGGTACCGGTTACAGTAGAGGCGGAAAGCGCGCCGGAAACTCGATAGCGTCGACATTGGCTACACGCGGTCGCGGTCGATCAAGACTGGTGCAGCGCAGGCCGTTGGAGGCGTAATATTATTCGGTCGGATCTCATCATTTCGTGGAAGTGATTCGATGCGTGTGTATGTGTGTTACAGGAAAAGGTATCCCTCACCGGTGGAAGCTACACGACGGGAAAAACATCGGCTAGGTCCGACCTTAGCCCAGTGTTTGGTGAGTTCAAGGTCTCTTTTATACCTCCCATTTTATTCCACAATTGCATGCTGCCGTTTGTGTTTACCATGTAAGACTATAGAAAGGTTTGGCAAAATCTTGGGAATTCCAAATCTGTGAGGAAAAAGCGAACACAAAAATTTGCCTCCGACCTAGGGTTCCATTCAACAGATAACCAAGGCCGGATCTCCTGTCTGTGACGATCGATAAATAAATAAATATACCACGCGAGCGTCGGGCATTCGAATTAAATATTTAAACAAACCAATATATGTTTTTGGGCGAGCTCGTAGAAAGATGAAAGAATATCGTCGCAGAGACGCCGCCGAGTTTCGACGACTATTGACTATACACCTACACCCCTCCGATAATACGCGATTAGAAAACTAATACAAATTCTGCGCCGAGCAGCATGCGCTTTTTAACGCGGCGACGTGACTTGCATGGGTGGGAAACTAACTAGAGAAAAACACAGTTGATATACGTACCGTGCGAGAAAGAGCGATTCGGGGGGTGGGGTTATGAGGACGAATGTCAGCGACCGGCGGTTTTAAATGCGAGCACGATAGTGAATCATATGAAGCAATAGAAAAGCACGAACAAGCTGCGCCTCCCGTCGATCGACGCTCGCGGAAAGTTTTGCGTCACGGCAGCAGTAAGAGCGGCGAATAATTCTCTCGTCCCCACTGCTGATTCGAAGTTTATAAAAAATTACCAAAAATCTCGAACTACTCATGTATGGCGCTGCTGTGAAGGCGCCAATTGATCGTCCTCGCCTATTATGAGAAAGCCGCCGTCGGAAGGATCGAACGCTCAATAACGAAGCGTATAGTCACCATCTCTGGGCGCTCGCAGATCATTTTGTTATCTGCCTCGCGCGTCGCATACAGTTTCGTGGTAGATACGCGACGTGCTCGAGAGAAAGCAGCGCAATCATTCGGCAAACTCCTCCGTACTTCCCGCAACCCGCGTGCGCACTTACGAACTCACGTTATCTGCGCGACGGTCCTCCCGCGCTAGCTTATTTTTAACGCAATGTCGGTGGACGCACATTTGCTAATTGACAGTTTTTCTTACTTTCATGTTGTACGTTATAAGATGTAATAATGCGAACGCGCTCACTTTCCCCGCCTGGACAGTTGCATGCGTGTGACGCACGTGCGTATGTGTTAAATTAAAGTTGTGTCGAAAAGAGCACCAAATAATTAATTATATGCTCAAAGTGCACCGATAGTCAGCCTCTA